>JAIOTZ010001673.1:0-30218 GCA_023374045.1 Limonium bicolor | reverse complement strand
GACCCATCTCATGTGATCGACTTCAACCGCTTCAGTTGAGGGAGGACTTACTTTTGAGGCAGTTCCTTCGAGGATTCTAGCGCGGGATGTCCGCAAGCTCAGGAGTAAGACCATGCCCTTGGTGAAGTGCAGTGGTCGGGTCAGTCCGAGGAAAGGCGACCTGGGAGTCGAAAGTGAAATACGTTCTAAGTTCCCCGCCCTTTTCGAGCAGTAGTATGTTTTTAATTTCGAGACTAAATTCTTTTAAGGGGGAGTGTGTTATAACCCAAGTTCGTTTTATTCTTTTATTTCGTTCCACGTTTCCTAAGTTACTTACTTTCTTAGGCAGGAAGTCCTTCTTAAAGAAGTTGAGGACGAGGAGTCATTTGTTTTTTCCATCAGTTTATCAGGTGAGGAGTAAACCCTTAATTTATTTATTTTCCTCACTACTTATCCTCTCTTCTAATCACGTTTCCAACTACGTTCATTCTTTCCCCTCACTCTGTCAGTTTTGAAATAACCGTCAATACGCTCCTCTCTTCTCTGTTCTCTCTCTTCCAAGTACGTTCAATCAAGTGCCCAAGTTCTGCTGTTGTGTTCTTGCATTCGAGTTCTGCTGCGGATTCTCTTCGCCGTTGCAACTCCGGTTCAGGTTAAGTAAGGCGTCGGTTGTTCTTGTGTAAATTCTGCAATTGGGAAGCCTACTCTCTTCTGATTAGGTTTCTACGTCTGATTGTCAGGATCGTCAATCCTTCTGCGTGGCTGTGTTCGGACTCCCCTCTGCGATTCCTTGGCTATTGATTCAGGTACGGATTGTGATTTCGTGGGCAATGGCAGTTTATGATTTGGGAATTTGGTTCTGATTTCGTCTGTTCTTCAGTTGTGTTGTCCGGGTGTATTGTCGTTCTGCTTCGCATTCTGTCTGCATTGGTCTGGACTCTGCTATCCAGTTTGGATTTCGTCTGCTGTTAATTCGAGGTAGGTGGCTTATGGATTCGGCTTGTGTGTTCAGCCTTGGGGGTTGCGTTCCGGTTCTGAGTTTAAATGTGTTTTTTGCCTTGCAATTGTGGTTGCGAATTGTCTGTTTGATGGTGTTTTAATGCTTACAAACCCCCAAGGTTGTTTTCTGAAAACCTATGTTGTTTTGATAGTGTCTTGTTGCTTTTGTTCTGTGTGAAAATCGCCTCTGTTCTCTGTATTTTTCGGCGTGTCCGAACTTCTGTCCGACCGTTGAAGTTCGGACATGCCCTTCTGCGCGTAAACTTTCTGAAGTTTTCGCTGTGTCCGAACTTCTGTCCGAGCTTTGAAGTTCGGACACAGCCTTCTGCTTTCTCTGATTTTGGCTTCGACTTGTGTCCGAACATTGATGTCCAGACACAAGTTCGGACTCTACACGTTCTGATTTCCGAAGAACGTCCGAACATCCGTCCGAACGTGGATGTTCGGACACCTCTATCTCTTCTTCTGTTTTGAAGTTCGACCTGTGTCCGAACTTCGTAGTTCGGACACATGTTCGGACATCTGTCTGATTTCGACTTCTGAGTCTCGACTTGTGTCCGAACATTGATGTCCACACAAGTTCGGACATGCCTCTGTTTGACAATTCTTGCTCTTTGAGCTCCGTTTTGACTTCCGTTTGCGGGGTTGGATTCCCCATCTGATTTCCAAGCCATCTATGTGCTTTCTGGTGCCTTTGGTGCACATATGCTTATCTGTATTTAAGCTTCTGTTTTGGGACCTAGTTCTCGTGTCTGAGCCTTTGGATGGCTGGTTACGCTGTCTCGTAGCGCGCTATGTAGGATCCTTCTGTTCACGGGTGATGTTCCCCGTTCTGTTCACGGGTGTTTACACCTGTTCTGTTTACGAGTGAGGTTTCCTCGTTCTGTTCACGAGCTGGTTGCTCGTTCTGTCTGTGCTGTTCGCTAGTGTCCCACTCTGTTTTCTGCTTCTGTCTGCTTCTGCTATGTTTAGTCCCTTAATGAATGGACTTTTGTTTCTGGTTTTCTGACATGTTTATGGATCCTTTGACCCTTTCTGATTTGTCAATATTCTGTAAATGTTTTGAGCATGCTGGTTGATGAAGTTGGTCATCTACTGGGCATAGTGGTGTGCTCATTCCCCTACTTCTAACGCTTTTGCAGATTGAATAGCGAGGATCGTCCCCCTCAGCTTCTGGAGTTTAGTTTCTTCGTTATTTAGCTTCTTTTGAGACCTTTGTATTGAATTTGAGCCTTTGGGCATATTTCGTTAGCTTCCGCTTTGACATCTGTTTGGTGGGTTTGTAATGACTTTTGGGGATGTTCTAACATCTCTTTGCTTATACTTTATTTAAGTATTCCGTTTGGGCCTTATTTGTTATCTGTTTCTGTTTAAGTTTGCTTATTAGAGCCTTGCGTTATTAAGTAATATACGCGGCGTGTAATACCCCTAACTCCTAGGCCAGTGTTTGGGGGTGTTACAGCATACATTACAAAAAGTCCCTGCATTCTCGGTCAGTCCAAATTCGTCAAACATGTGCAAATCCTGTCCACCTCAAAAATTGCATAATCATGTGTTTCATTGTCACCAACACTATACACCAACTTTCATCCCAAATATCTCGACCGCCAAAACCCGATCTCAGAGGGATAGAAAAAAAAACCGGGAAGTTCAAACCTCTACCAACTCAGAATCACCACCATGCGCGCCAGTGACCAAAAGTAAGGAGTGTCATATCGTAGGGCCACCATGCGGAGTTGTCACTCCCTAAAATCCAAAATCCAGGAACCAATCACCAACCCAACCTCACTTGAGAATCACTACCCCGACAGCGACCCCAACAGCTAGACCATCCTCAAGGCCAACAGTAATTGGATGAGCTTCATGAACCATGAGCTGAATTCGACTCAAGCGAGACTAGGTGTAGCCTTACCACTCATGCATTACATCCAAAAACAAAACAACACAAAAAAAAAAACATTCAGTCAGCCATCTCTATTCATCATTTTCAGCATTTCATGCATCCTATACATAGTAATTCCATATTACCACAATACATCGCATGGTAGACAATCGCATTTGCATCTCCCATATCGAAATGACATCTTCAGGAAAACCATGAGAGATTGATTGAACAGAATGCGTGAACCACTTAACTCTCGACCCATCAATGAACACAAGGGTCCAATCAAAATCAGCACCACAAACCAAGTGAGTAGTGTGCGGAGAGCGGTATTTTCTCTTGAATTTCAAGTGAACGTTTTGGACAATCTGCTGAGCGACGAGGGAAGGTAGAGGAGCCAATCGAGGTAAAACCATGAGCGACATATACATTCCTTCATCACATGGAGAGGCATAATTCAAAGTGAGATCAATGTCGATAGCAAGATACGAATTGTGATTCATGCAAAGATTCGAGAATAGTAAGAAAACAATCATTGACTAATGAGGATGACGAGGCACTTAGGATTAAAAATCTCCACAAAACCAAAGAGCTTTAACTACCCTCTACATAATCCCTTAGTGAGCCCTGCTGAGCCTTCTACGATAAACCTTTTTCTACGAACTCCACAGCATGCCAACTCACATACACATCCTTACTCACCCTTGCAATAGAGGATCTCGAAGGAGCCAGAGCCATGGTCTCTCCCCCACCATCTTTCACAAAAACAACAAATGAAATGTTCGGAGAAATCATGAGTCAATGCAACTCCAAAGCCAAACACCAAAAAAAGAACACCGAAAATGTTCAAGAAGATCGATAAGTCAATGCAACTCCAAAGCTGAAGGCCGAAATACAAAGCAAAGAACGTTTGAGGAAACCGATGAGCCAAGTGCAATTTCAAAAAAGAAAAATAAGAGGAAAGTTCAAATCGTACGTCAGAAGAGGCAAGAAGGAGAAATCCAAACCCAAAGGACCAATGATGTCCCGTAGAAACCAATAAAAGGTTATCAAAACCTGTCTAATCATTCCACCCATGGCAAAGGTGAGATATATCCTCTATTGCACAAAAACTCCACAAATTCCAAATTAATCCTCCAGGACCGTGTGACATACATCATACCCATCAACCCCGTTATTACCAAATAAAAGACCTCTGACTCGTTAGTCGATAAGCGTTAACTGAAAATACCAGATCTGAAACATGAATCATGTGTTTCGTACTTGTTATCAACATGTCCCGTCATACCAAAGGGACCATGAGCAAATGAGTGAGACCTTACACCACAAGGTCTTATGAGTGCAAGTGAATCCTCATTCTAAACACCAAGACATAAACAGCCTACCCCATTACAGGTGAGAAATTTGTAAGGATCGGAAAGTCCAGAACCTCAAAAGGAATTCTAAGGAAAATACTGCTCCGACTATCGAGAGTATCATAACACCATTTAGCACACACGCCATACTCACGAGAGATTGACCCACATCCCTCCATGAGAGGAAAGCGATTCACGCATTTCAGTTCAACATCACTCAAGATCAAACCGAAGATGTCTTATTTTCGTAAACCTCATATTAATAGAGATAGGACCGTACCTTCTCTCCAAAAACTGCAAATGCATTTTGCATCCCTTCTAGCATTTAGTATTTGCATGCATCATAACCACTTCATTTTCAACATCCGACTGGTAAGAACTCCTCCTAGTCTCGTTGAAAGTCGACTTCAGTTGCAGTTGTTGAAGCGTAACTTTTGATGATAACCGGAGCCATCCCGGGCCATCATCGGGCTATATCTAGCCTCTTCGGAGCCATCCCGAGCTATCACCAAGCTACATTGAACCATTCAATAGTTATCCGGAGCCACACGAAGACCATCCCGGAGTTATCCACTGTCATACTCGAGCCTCATTGGCACCTCTCCCGAAGCCAAGCAAGAGCCATATAGGCCATACGGGAGCCATCATCCGACATTGAAACCATCCTCAGAACTACACAGGGGTCATCCCAACAGTCCGAGTGATAAGTGAGAAATACATAGACATTTAAGGGTTTAATTTACCTTATACTTGTGCACTTTCAGGATAATATTTCTCACTTATCGTATGTTTTTCCTAAGATTTATGTCTTGATATGGACTGATATTTTTATGTGTTAAATGTAGGAAAAAGCCATGTTAATGGATAGATAATCTCATGAGCTTTCCAACGCAACAAACGGCGAGTCAAACGGACTTATAACGAAGAATCTGGAGCCAATTGAACATTAGACTACACTCCTGTATATATATATACAACCGCCCACAACATACACGTCCGCCTGGTTAAGGCGCGGACAACACACAGGCGTCCGCCTCGCGGACAAGGCAGAGACGTCCGCATCTTATCTCGCGGACAACACACAGGCGTCCGCCTCGCGGACGGAACAGAGACGTCCGCATCTTATCTCGCGGACAGCACACAGGCGTCCGCCTCGCGGACAAGACAGAGACGTCCGCGCACAAACCAGGCGGACGCGCAGGCGGACGCGACCAAAACAGACACGCGAACAGTTTTTCTTCTTCGTTCTCGCGGCGCTTTCTTCTTCAATCTTCACGGCGCCTACAGACAAGAAGATAACCGACAGTATTAACGCGTCTGCAACCCCAATCTATCTACCTCCTTATCTTATCCTGCTAATCAACTTGCACAATCTTATCCTGCTAATCATTTGCACGCATCTCTTCCTCTGTTTTCTTCTTCTTCCTCTTCTCTATATAAACTCTCCAACTTCATCAAAAATAATACACGCTCGTACACAAAAACTCTACTCTCTGAATCTCTCACCTTCACTTCCAAATTTCACTTCTTCCACAAAATTCCATCCAGTCCATACGTATGCAGAGTGCTATTTCTTTCTTTAACTGTAATTTGTTTTAATGGCTGTCGTGCTTACCGTCGTTTGTATAATTATGTCTGAGTAAAAACCTTAGCTCCCGGGTTGAGAAGTAAGCTTATTTTACTAAACTGTGTTACGTAGACTTTCTAATATAATCTGTTCAAGCAATATTTTGATTCTCCTCCTTATACGCTTTAATATTTAGGCCATTTATTAAAGTGATATTTGTAGTTTCTTGTCAAAATGCAGTGCTGAGGCAAGATTCTAGACAAGAGAAGTCAAAACAGGTCAACGACTAGAAGTGAGTTTTCACCTATAGGTTAACCAGTCTCCAATAGGAATTATTAATAATGCGATTAATTTATTAATGACTTGAACAAGGAATTGCGCTTGTTGTTTAAATTAATCAGGGTTTATTAGACAGGGAACGGTCAATAAACTAATTAAATTCTTGAGTTTATTGCTAAAGTGGGGAAGTCTACAATAATAATTGAGTAAAATAGGTGAGCAGAACAACCCGGGATGCTTCTTTAAAAACAAAAGAGTTTCATAACTGCTTATTAATCTGTTTTAATTAATTGTTCTTTTTACTGTTTTTTTACACTAAGTTCTAAACCACAATTTCTCTCAAAAAAATGATAAGTTTCTGTTCAGTAGTCTAATTAGAATTCTCAATTAAATTGCACTATCAGTTAAACCACAGCAAGGTCCCCAAGAGTTCGACACCCCACAAATCCACTATCCCGCAAAACGATTAGGTACACTGCCTAGGTTGAAGAAGTAGTCGCATATTTCTACAACAAGTTTTTGGCGCCGTTGCCGGGGACCTCCGGCACGGTTAACTGACAGTTTTTAATCTTATTAAGTTTTACTATCGGACTATCGGACTCGGACATCTAACTAAGGACATCGGACTTCGGACATCTAATTACTAACATCTAATTACTAACTCTTTATTTTATTGTCATTTAATTTTCTGTCATTAATTTCCATTGTCTCTAACTACTAACTTATAATTTTGTCCTTAACATTTCATTTCCATGTCCTTAACTCTTAATTTCCATTGTCCTTAACTCTTAATTTCCATTGTCTTAACTCTTAATTTCCATTGTCCTTAACTCTAATTTCCATTGTCTCTAACTTATAATTTCCAGTATACTAACTACTAACATTAACACTTTAGTTGTTCTATATATGCGTCGTACTCGATCTGCAGGTAGTCCTCAAAACGATTTTGAACCTGAGATTGAAAGATTTCTCCACAGAGAAAGACGACAACAACGTGTAGAGATGGCAACTCGACAAACTCTTTGCGAATACCAACAACCATCAGTTGAAGGGAGGCCTTCTGCTATTATCCTTCCTCAGGTCACTCAGGCTGAACTAGACGCCTGGCATTCAAAACCAGTTTCATTACACACTCTACCACCAGGGCCAATACAGCGGGCTAGATTCAGATGATGCTCCACACCATATCTGCATTTCTTGATTTTTGTAACACTTTTAACAAAACAGGAAGTCTGAACGAACGCATTCGTCTGCAATTGTTCCCCTATTCATTGAAAGATGGCGCCTCCAGGTGGTTGAGAAGTTTACAACCCAGCAGTATCCACAGTTGGGCTGAGTTAGCAAACAAATTTCTGGCGAAATACTATCCCCCGTCCAAAACAAGAGAAAAATTGCTGAGATCACCAACTTCTGTCAAGAACCAGGTGAATCTCTCTATGATTCGTGGGATAGATTCAAAGAATTACAGATATTATGCCCACATCACGGTATGAGTAGCCAGGAGCTTGTTTTATCATTCTTTAGAGGCTTGAATGATTCTAACAAATTGTTGTTAAGTTCCTCGTCTGGAGGAAATTTTATGAAAATGACCGGAGAAGAAGCAGTTGATCTACGACCAGATGACCGCCAGCACCAGACAATGGTGTAAAAATAAGGGGAGAGGTGAAGTAAAAAAGAAACCGGTATCTACAGTATTCCCCCGCAGGATCATGTGTCTGCTCAACTAGCTGCTCTCACAAAAGTTGTGGAAAAACTAACTCTTAGTCAACCACAACAAAAAGCTGCGAAGGCAGTGGCCACTTCTCCATTTCTGACTCCCTGTTGCGAAAACTGTGGAGGAGCTCATGAAACCAACTGCGATGGTTCAGGTTGCAACAGGACCCTTGAAGAGGTAAGTTAATTAACAACAGACCAGGGGTTCCTTATCAAAACTCATACAACCAAAACAATTGGAGGAGCAACCAACAACCATGGAGGAATTATGAGCCACAGACGAGCAACCAAGGATTCAACCAGACAAGCAACCAAGGTTTTAACCAAAACCGACAACCGCAGTACAACCGACAACAGGAACAGCCAACCAACTCACAAGGAGACATTGGCGAATTAAAAGGCATGATGAATCAGCTTCTGAAACAAGGTCAGGCGATGAATTCAAAATTTTCTGAGATAGAGCCAAAGTTGCTGATCAGGCTACCATAACCACGAATTTGGAAAGACAGATAGGTCAGATTTCCCAACAGTTGGCTCAAAGACCAGCAGGGTCACTCCCGAGCCAAACGGATCCAAATCCCAGGGAGCATGCAAAATCAATAACCCTAAGGAGCGGGAGAGAGCTGGTATCTGATGCCCCTGAAACTGAGGAGAAATCTGATCAACAAAAATCTGACAAAGAAGACGTAACAATTTCCAAGGAGAAGGAGTCTCCTGAATCCCTTACTTAAACCGTCACAGGTTTCATATGATATTCCAATCCCATTTCCTGACAGATTAAAGAAAAAGAATTTGGATGACCAATTTGGAAAATTTCTTAACATTTTTAAGAAATTAACTATTAATATTCCTTTTTCTGATGCCTTAACACAAATGCCCATTTATGCAAAATTTATGAAAGATATCTTGTCTAACAGGCGATCTTTACAGGAAAATGACACGGTGAAACTAACCGAAAGAGTTTCTGCAGTACTCTTAAAGAAGCTACCACCAAAGTTGGGAGATCCAGGTCTCCCTATCATTCCTTGTGCAATTGAAGACATAAATTGTGGTAACGGGTTATGCGATTTAGGAGCAAGTATTAACTTAATGCCTTTATCTATATTCAAGAAATTAGGCATAGGTCAATGCTCTCCTACTCCTGTTCAGCTCCAACTAGCTGATCGTTCCATAATCCACCCCGAAGGAAAAATTGAAGATTTAGTGGTTTCTGTTGGCAAGTTTATTTTCCCTGCTGATTTCATTGTTATAGACATTGAGGAAGATAAAGATGTCCCACTAATCTTAGGTAGACCTTTTATGAGAACTGCGAGAACTTTAATTGATGTTGAAGGAGGAAAAATAATTTTAAGACTTCATGATGAGCAGGTAGTTTTTGACATGACCCGGAACATGAAGCATCCTTCTGATACACAAAACTGTTTTTCTATTGACACTATTGACTCTTTAGTACAGGAGACGTTCCTCAGCAGAGATGAAGAAACAATTCTGGAAAGATGTCTTATGGCATCTTGTGAAGCTGAAGACGAAAATCCTGATATTGCTTCATGGCTGAAGAGTTAAACAAACATAAGCCATATTTCCAATCCTACCGACCAAGATTCGAGCCAGTAGAAGAAACGCAGACAGACCCAAGCCATCCATCGAAAAAGCACCTACAGTCGAAATGAAACCTCTTCCTCCTCATTTAAAATACGCCTTTCTAAAAAAGCCATCTGATCTACCAGTTATTATTTCTTCTAAATTGACAGATGTACAGGAGGAGGAACTTTTAGGGGTGCTACGCCATCATAAAACCGCTATCGGTTGGTCAATAGCGGATATAAAGGAATAAGCCCATCTCTGTGCTCTCATCGAATTTACATGGAAGATGATTTCAGGGCTTTAGCACAACCACAGAGGCGTCTCAACCCTGTTCTTAAGGAGGTGGTGAAAAAAGAGGTAATAAAACTACTTGACGCTGGCATTATCTATCCAATTTCAGACAGCAAATGGGTAAGCCCAGTGCAGTGGTACCCAAGAAGGCGGAATAACTGTAGTTCCCAACGAGAAAGGTGAGTTGATTCCTCAACGCACCACTACCGGTTGGAGAGTCTGTATAGACTACAGGAAATTGAATACGCCACACGTAAGGATCACTTTCCCTTACCTTTTATTGACCAAATGCTGGAAAGGTTAGCAGGTCAGGACTATTATTGTTTTCTAGATGGCTATTCGGATACTTTCAGATCCCAATTGCTCCAGAAGATCAGGATAAAACTACTTTTACCTGTCCTTATGGAACATACGCTTATAAAAGAATGCCGTTTGGATTATGTAATGCACCAGCTACTTTTCAACGGTGCATGATGGCTATTTTCTCTGATTACATTGAAAAATGTATAGAAGTCTTTATGGATGACTTCTCTGTTTTGGTTCGACATTTGATACTTGCCTGGAGAATCTTGATCTTATTTTGGCCAGGTGTGAAGACACAAATCTAGTCCTGAACTGGGAAAAATGTCACTTCATGGTTCGTGAAGGATCGTGCTAGGACATAACGTGTCTTCCAAAGGTATTGAGGTGGACCGCGCTAAAATCGAGGTAATAGAAAAACTTCCCCCTCCTACTACTGTCAGAGGTATCGAAGTTTTCTTGGACATGCAGGTTTTTACAGACGATTCATTAAAACTTTTCCAAGATTTCTAAGCCTCTCTGCACTTTACTGACAAAAGATGCTAAATTTCATTTTTCTGATGAATGTTTAGCAGCTTTTAATTTGTTGAAAGAAAAACTTGTCTCTGCTCCTATTGTGTATCACCCGACTGGTCACAACCTTTTGAAATTATGTGTGACGCCAGTGATTATGCGGTGGGTGCTGTTTGTGCCAGAAAATTGGATAAGGTTCTGAGAGTAATTTATTATGCAAGCCGCACTTTAAATGATGCTCAGAAAAATTATGCCACCACCGAAAAAGAATTACTGGCAGTCGTCTTCGCTTTGGATAAATTCGTTCATATTTATTGGGTAGTAAGGTCATTATTCATACTGATCATTCTGCTCTCAAGTATTTATTTGCCAAAGCAGATGCAAAACCAAGGTTGATAAGATGGATACTTCTCTTACAAGAATTCGACATCGAGATAAGGGATAAGAGAGGTATCCAGAATGTGTGGCTGACCACTTATCAAGAATGGAGGGACCAGAAGACGAGAGACCCATCAATGAATTTTTCCCGGACGAGGCAGTTTTCACAATTCAAACGGCAAGAGACCCTTGGTTTGCCGATATTGCAAATTATCTGGCTACAAAGATCATCCCAGCTGATATGACTTATCAGCAGAGAAAAAGGTTCTTTTCTATTGTCAAACATTATTTATGGGATGATCCTTTCTTTTCAAAATCTGTGCAGATGGTATTATCAGGAGATGTGTCCCAGAGACAGAAATCAGAAATATTCTTCTCCATTGCCATTCTAGAGAAACCGGCGGACATCACGGTGCAACCCGTACAGCTGCAAAGGTACTTGAATCCGGTTTCTATTGGAACACCCTTCACAAGGACTGTCATGCTTTGTATCTACTTGTGATCGGTGTCAAAGGCAAGGTAATATTTCTCGCCGTAATGAACTCCCTTAAACAATATGCTAGAGGTGAATTATTTGATGTTTGGGGGATTGATTTTATGGGACCCTTCCCAAATTTTGGAAATTTATACATCTTAGTAGCAGTCGATTATGTTCTAAATGGGCGGAAGCCCTTGCTTGCTCTACTAATGATGGTAAAGTTGTGATGAAGTTCAAAGAAGAACATTTTCAGTCGATTCGGTGTTCCAGAGCAATAATCAGCGATGGTGGATCTCACTTCTGCAATCGCCATTTGATGCTCTCCTGAAAAATATGGAGTCCGACATAAGGTTGCTCTACCATACCATCCTCAAACGAATGGTCAGGCAGAGATAACAAATAGAGAGCTAAAATGGATTCTAAGAAGACGGTGAGCTCTTCTCGAAAGGATTGGTCCATTAAATTGGATGATGCACTCTGGGCATACCGTACCGCCTTCAAAACACCTATCGGCGTGTCTCCCTACAAACTAGTTTTTGGGAAGGCATGTCACCTGCCTGTGGAATTAGAGCATAAATCTTATTGGGCTCTAAAGGTGTTGAACTTCGATCTACAACAAGCCGGTGAAAAAGAAAGTTCCAGTTGACAGAACTGGAAGAACTAAGGTACAACTCATATGAAAATGCAGTGATTTATAAGGAGAAGACCAAGCGTTGGCACGATAAGATGATTGCCAAGCGAGACTTCAAAGTGGGAGATTATGTCCTCCTTTATAATTCCAGACTAAAGTTCTTCCCAGGTAAGTTAAAATCCTTCTGGTCTGGACCATTTAAAATAATATCTACCTCTCCTTATGGAGCGGTGGAATTGGACAATAAGAAGGGTGGATCATTTAAAGTCAATGGAGCTCGTATCAAATTATATGGGAAACACGTTGGATAACGAAGAAGCTTCTGCGCTTCTTTTCAAAGAACCAGTTACAACTTAAATCACTGAGGTACGGTCTAGCCAAAGACCTTAAAGATGGGCAGCTTGGTAGGAGGCACCCTACTATCTATCTTTTTAATCTGTATGTATTTGTATTTTATTTATGCAAAAAAAAAGAGTGAAATAAAAAGAAAGAAAGAAGAGAGAACGAGGAGAATTAACTTGAGTTCTTCTGGCTGTTTAGAATATTATTCAGGAACATCTTACACATTCCGACAGCTGAACTCAAGTGTGGGGGAGCTACTCTACATATTCTGCATGAAACTTAGGGAGTACACTATCCATACCTTGCTCTTTAAATTTAAATATCTCTTATTACCATGCTTTTTGATCATTACCCAGGTAGTTTGCATGCCCTGTTATTTTAATTCTTTCTATGCAATGAGGGCATTGCTTTGGTTCAAGTGTGGGGGAGAGATAATAATCAAAAGCTTGCTCTTAAGTTTTCTTTTTCGACACTGTGTTTAAATTTGTTAAGTGATTAATAATCAAAGAAGGAGCCATAGAGGGAGTAATGCTGGTATTAACAGGTTTAAAGGGTACAAAAAAAAAATTATTACTCTGCTCCTTACTCAAAAAATTCTGAGGAAATTATCATTTGAATTTTGTTTTGACTTTGAGCCTGGATTTGATTGGAAAGAAATGGTGGAAAAAGAACAAGGCAAGGTACTCCTCTGATCCAAACAGGCATATTCTGATCCTAAACAGGCCTCGTCCACTCGGTTATTAAGTTCTTAGGGGTGCTTCATCACCCGGCTACCTAAGGTACTCGGTATCTGGGATA
Organism: Limonium bicolor; assembly: GCA_023374045.1. NCBI lineage: Eukaryota > Viridiplantae > Streptophyta > Magnoliopsida > Caryophyllales > Plumbaginaceae > Limonium > Limonium bicolor. The sequence continues at coordinate 17,129 of JAIOTZ010001673.1, read as the reverse complement.
GTAGACCCAAAACCGCTACAAGGGTGGAGAGAAAAGTCTGAGGTGAAAGAAAAATGAACTTCAAAATTGAAGTATCTGTGCATTCGGTACTAAAATGAAAAATCGTCATTATGGATCATGAGTATGTGGCATTGAAAGGTATAATGGAATAAGATTTTACTTCATGCCCCTTGTCGTTCAAGGAAATGTGAAAGAAAATGGTGGATTGGCTCAGGGTTAAAAGCAGAATTCTCATGGTACTGCTTCTCTTTCTTTTAGGACTCAGAGTTATTCTCAGAAATAGAGAAAATATCTAATAAAATTAATGTTATTAGTACCCTTTTAAAATCTGAAAAGATTGGCAATTACCTTTCTGTGCTCTCCTTACTTGATTATTGTCTGTTTAACTTGTTTAAATATTATGTCAGAAAGATTTGCTTGAGGACAAGCAAAAGATAAGTGTGGGGGAGTTTGATAAGTGAGAAATACATAGACATTTAAGGGTTTAATTTACCTTATACTTGTGCACTTTCAGGATAATATTTCTCACTTATCGTATGTTTTTCCTAAGATTTATGTCTTGATATGGACTGATATATTTTATGTGTTAAATGTAGGAAAAAGCCATGTTAATGGATAGATAATCTCATGAGCTTTCCAACGCAACAAACGGCGAGTCAAACGGACTTATAACGAAGAATCTGGAGCCAATTGAAGATTAGACTACACTCTGTATATATATATACAACCGCCCACAACATACACGTCCGCCTGGTTAAGGCGCGGACAACACACAGGCGTCCGCCTCGCGGACAAGGCAGAGACGTCCGCATCTTATCTCGCGGACAGCACACAGGCGTCCGCCTCGCGGACGGAACAGAGACGTCCGCATCTTATCTCGCGGACAGCACACAGGCGTCCGCCTCGCGGACAAGACAGAGACGTCCGCGCACAAACCAGGCGGCGCGCGACCAAAACAGACACGCGAACAGTTTTCTTCTTCGTTCTCGCGGCGCTTTCTTCTTCAATCTTCACGGCGCCTACAGACAAGAAGATAACCGACAGTATTAACGCGTCTGCAACCCCAATCTATCTACCTCCATTATCTTATCCTGCTAATCAACTTGCACACATCTTATCCTGCTAATCAATTTGCACGCATCTCTTCCTCTGTTTTCTTCTTCTTCCTCTTCTCTATATAAACTCTCCAACTTCATCAAAAATAATACACGCTCGTACACAAAAACTCTACTCTCTGAATCTCTCACCTTCACTTCCAAATTTCACTTCTTCCACAAAAATTCCATCCAGACCATACGTATGCAGAGTGCTATTTCCTTTCTTTAGCTGTAATTTGTTTTAATGGCTGTCTTGCTTACGACGTCCGTTTGTATAATTATGTCTGAGTAAAAACCTTAGCTCCCGGGTTGAGAGTAAGCTTAATTTACTAAACGGTTACGGTAGACTTTCTAATATAAATTTGTTAAGCATATTTTGATCTCTCCTCCTTAATGCGCTTAATATTTAGGCCATTTATTAAAGTGATATTTGTAGTTCTTGTCAAATGCGTGCTGAGGCAAGATTCTAGACAAGAGAAGCAAAACAGGTCAACGACTAGAAGTGAGTTTTCACCTATAGGTTAACCAGTACTCCAATAGGAATATTAATAACTGCGATTAATTTATTAATGACTGAACAAGGAATTGCGCTTGTTGTTTAAATTAATCAGGGTTTATTAGACAGGGAACGGTCATAAAACTAATTAAGATTCTTGAGTTATTGCTAAGAGGGTGGAAGTCTACAATCAATATTAATTGAGTAAAATAGGTGAGCAGAACAACCCGGGATGTTTCTTTAAAACAGAAGGGTTTTATAACTGCTTTTATTAATCTGTTTTAATTAATGTCTTTCTACTGTTTTATTTACATAAGTTCTAAACCACAATTTTCTCTCAAAAAATGATAAGTTTCTGTTCAGTAGTCTAATTAGAATTCTCGATTAAAATTCATACAGTTAAACCACAGCAAGGTCCCCAAGAGTTCGACACCCCACAAATCCACTATCCCGCAAAACGACTAGGTACACTGCCTAGGTGATAGAAAGTAGTCGCATATTTCTACAAAACACCGAGACAATCGGGAGCCACCTAAATCCATATTAGAGCCATTTCCACCAGGGTCTTGCCCCAGAGTTTCGAACTACGTATGGTCTGATCTCAATACAAAAGTGAGTACGTAGGCAGCCCCTCTAGGGTGCGACCACCTCACAGGCGAAAGTTCTTCCTTTTTCCTCGTTTCACCAAGGAGCCATCTTGTAGCTTCGCCAGGAGCCATCCCGAGCTATGCCGAAGCCACCAAGAGGAATCTAAGGCGCAACTGACCATACCAAAGCCATTCATCCATAATCAAAATGAAAATATCAACAACCGTCAACCATAGTAAATCAACATCGACCCACCACTCGAATCGAAATACAAACTAAATCAAACCCACCAACCAACCCAGGGCCGTTGCTATAAGGGAGTCATGATCATACTAGAGCCATGACCGCACCGGAGCCATTCGAAACATACCAGGGCCATCTTGAAATCACCCCAAACTAATAAAACATGGATTAAACATCTAATTACATTAATTAAGGCCTAAACATGCCTTAAAAGTCAATTGAGAACAACGATGGTCAACCAAAGCAAGATAGTGCAACCTTTGACTGTTTAGGGTAAATGCATACCCAAATGAACTTATAGGACCTAAATTTGTCCTAGAATATAACACATAAATAAACATACTACAATCATTGGACAACACCCAACACAAAGAACAGCATTTTACATGCTTCAAGGTCAGTGGGCAAAAATGTGCTCTAAGAAACCTTAAAGGTCATATGACCTCTATTTGATATAAAATTGGGTCCTAAGATCAATTATCATCTAAGGAACACAAGAAAACTGTTCGCAAAGAAAAATAAGCTCCAGAACACTTGTGACACAAAATGTGCGCTAAAAACACCTCAAAGCACGTTTTTGTGAGGAGCTCTAAGATATTAACTTTTTGTCACTTAAAGACAGATTACATTCTTTATATCATTAATGACATGATATACCTATATTATAAAGTCTAAATCAAAGTTTAAAAATAAAATCAAAATGGGTGATTTTTTGGGTGAATAGTACCCAAAAATAACATTTAATTACTTAACTTAACCATGGTCAAATGTCATCCATTGACCAAGCCTACCATTGCCGCCACCTTGATGTCATTCTTACCCCATTAGCAACATAATATCTAGCCAATCTAATCAATAATCAATTTCTATTTCATAAAGTAAACATTATTAACATAAAAAGCAACTAGCTTTCTTACCTCATTTGCCTTCTTCCCAGCAACTTTCAAGCATCTTCATCCTCTCTTTTGCTTCTCCAAAACCGGTAGGAACACATCAAATTCAGAAGAGAACACCAATTGACATAGGTTAAGCTTATTAAGCCATTTATGCATCTCTTCTTCTTTCTTTCCTCTTCCATGGAGCTACTAAGCATCAACCATTTCCATCCATGGTTCTAGGTTTGATTTGGAGGTTTAATAAGGGTAATTCTCGGCGTTGTAACAAGGGAAGAAGTAGGAGAATTCTAATCTTGTTCTTAAGGTATAAAAATGTGCTTTAAGCACTTATATCTTGTTTCCTTTCATTACGGTGTAAAACCTATTCTCTTTAGGCTTATTATCTCTCTTAACATACTTATTCAGTTGGTATATCAAGAGCTTCAAGGAATAGCCAAATCCATGCCAAAAACCATTTTTGGCATTTTAATCAAGGTGAAAATAGACATCTTTTAGCTGTTTATTCCGGTTTTAAAGCTTGATTTAGGAGACCTTTTGATGCTCTTGTTCTTCTGTAAAAACAGGCCAAAGAACACCTTTGCTTGCCTTGTTATTCTAAGGTAACTTTTACCTTGAAAATACATTAACACTTCTATGGTTAGCTCTCTTGTTGGAGACTAATCATGCCTTTAATTGTTGTTTGAAAACATGTAAATAAGCTATGGAAAAAATTGTTCCTAAGCAGCCGTGGCCAAACAAGGCTTAAACTTGGCAAAAATAAGGATAAAATCACTTAAACCTTCACTTGGTATATTAATATGTGTTTATACATATGTGTATGTATATGCCGTGAGTGAATATGGTTATTAAGGTCTTATTTGACCTTAGGTGATTAAGGAATGGTTTAGTAAATTTATATAAGTAATTAACTAACATAATTGTCAAATTTAAGACATTATGTGGAAAATTGGTAAATATGGAAAACATATGGGAGAGGCCGAGAGTTAAAAGCATTTTTGAGCATTTATGTGTAATTTAATTTATAAGTTAATGTTTGTAATAAGGCTATGTACTTTAGGCCATTTTATTTATGTATTTATAAGGTTTTAATTAAGTTTAGGTAATATATAGGTATTACCGCATATAGGGGTATAAACCATAATTAAATTAAATTTGGGGGCTATATAATATTAAAGCCGAAAGTTTGAGGTTAAAAGCATTTAAAATAAAATTATAAGATTTTATAAGTTAAGGGTGTAAAAAGGTATTATAAACACCCATGGGCTATTAGGAATTCTTAGGAATTTATTTGGTTGATTTTGGAATTTAAAATAAACTATATATGTATAATATATATAGTATTATGTCATTATGACACTTTGGAATTGTAGATGGGGTGGAAATGTAAAATACCGAAATTATATGGTTAGTAAGAGTAATTATAACCCTGGGGTAAAATTTGGTGATTTTTAGAATTATAAGAGTATTTAATAAGATATATGTATAATATATAGTTTTAATGATATTATAAAACTATATGTTATAAGTTGGGCCAAATGGCAATTATAGAAACTTGGTGGGTTAGAAAAATAATATAGAACAGCTAGGGTCTGTTCACAATTCTTAATAATATATAACCATAGGTTATATTAATATTAAGGTTTAAAATGTTATAATATATGATATAATATAAACATAACATTATATATGTGGTCAAATTATAAATTTGGAAAGTTAAAGGGGTTGGAAATTAATTTATAAACAGACATGGTCTGTTCGGTAATTTTACAAAAATAAAACCATAGGTTATACCATTTTATAAGTTAAAAATGTTATATTATATGATATATATAGCATGGTATAAATAAAGGGGTGATTTTGTAAATAAAGAAAACTATGGGATATGGAAAGAATAAGGTTTTGATATGGTGCCCATGCGGCAATATAAATAGTTTTGTATAAAAACTATAGGTTATAAGTTTAAAGGAAATAAAAATATCATATTATATGATATTAGTATATGGTATAACATTACATAATGTTATGTGGTCAAAATGAAATTAAAGAAAAGTTTAGTGCTGTACCGAATTAATAAGAGTTGGGAAATGAAATTTTAGACTATGGTCTATAATGTTATAAATGTTATAACAATTATATGGTGTTAATGGTTTTAAATGGAATTAATACAAGTAAGGATATTCACATTAAATAATGTGACAAACTATAAATAAATAAGATTTATAAACTAAGGTATATATTGAATAAACCTTGGGAGTTGTAATTATAAACATAAATTGTTACATAATACTAGGATAATAATCTTAATATAAGTTGTATATATAATAAACTAATGGGAATAATCAACAAATATAAGATGATAAAATGTAACATATAATATAAGAGTTTTATAACTCATGAAACTTACCTATATGGTAAATATATACATATGCGAGAATAATGTATATAAGGATGGACATATGTTATGGTTAGAAACCATATAATATAATGGTGGAGATTATTACATGGAAATAGTTTATAAACTATATGTTATAAGTTTTTGAATGGAAATATAATTTACTAAAGATAATGGATTATATAATACAATGTATTATAATGGATGGTGGAAAAATAATACAATATAATAAATAATGCATGCATACATGCAACTATAGGTTATATACCTGAATTAAATGATGGATAAGATTAAAGAAATATAACGAATTAAACTTAACAGTCGAAACATTTCGACATACGAGTTTTAGTAACAAAGCCGACCGGTTTAGAGAAACCCGTAAGAATTAACTGTAGAAATCCGGGGATGAACTGTCGGGTTACTTGTTATTCGGAAATACCGGATGTAGTTAGTCATGGAGACTGACTTATAGTTTTATTACCGTTTAGATCATACTTCTGTCGAAGGCGCTTGACGTGCTAGTGGTCTACATTGCGCATCCTTGGTCTTAGGTGTATGGTATGTAAAGAGGTTTGATCCGAGTTGTCCTAAGGAATTCCTTGGGCTCGGATTTGGTTGATATAACTTGTGTGTTATGTGTGTGGATACGTGTATATGATTATGTGATTACTGCATTAATTACTTATGCACGAGCGTCCTATGGGACTAACACTACGACTATAGATCGACTTATATAAACATACATATGCGTTTAATGTGATGACATGACGGTTACTTGATATAATAACCTTAGTATTAATATTAAGTATATGGTAACCTAAGTAAAACACTTAGGAACGAGACACGACATTGTCGGTCTCTAGAGCATGGATCTCGAACATGAATATAACCTAGATTACTTCTAGGTATGCGTGAGACCCATTGGGCAGCTAATTAATAAATTATATTCTCCATAAGACTAAGAGCATATCTTAAACATTATGAGAGAGAGATGGTGTGAGTTGAGGTGAGGAATCCAGTGTAGTTTACGAACTACCTGGTTGCGCATTTGTGATCACTGAGGGGTTCCCGATCGGGTTCCGCTCTAGGTTTATACCCAACGAGCCTTATTTGGATCGTGGGTCAGGTGGCTACGGCCTTTATATGGACGCCTTACGAGGCAAAGTGAATGGTCAGGGGCCTCCGGACCTCTGGCGAAATGAGCACCTTTGTGTGTACGGGAGGACTACTGTCCATGGTGAGGTTATCGGGTTGTCCTAACATGACGCCCAACTGGTATTTAATTAGCATGGTTTGGATGGGGCCTTATAGGCCAAATTAAATTAACATAGGATGGCGTTTGCTACAGCGTTTATTCAGTATTATTCGATATGTTTGGTATACAATTGTTGTTTGTAATTTTAATGAATGTTTGGATTGGATGGATGGTTAAGTATTTATAACTGTTTGGATGGATGGTTATGTATTCTATGCATGTTTATTACAGTATTGATTATAACTGTAAAATGGTAAAGCATGAAACCAATCTAATAATAAGATGGTTAAAATGACTAAGTGACCAATAGGGTCCAGGCCCGGCATACTCAACGTTTATCGCTGAGACTACACTCATTGTGCAGGTTGTTGATTATCGCCGAAGCCGAAGAGCGGGATCAGGGTAGTTAAAGTTTATTTTAATTACCGCACATGGAGTCTATTTGTATAATGATGTCAGACTGGGAATTGTATTATGGTATGGTTATGTATATTCGGGATTGGGTAGACGCTCACTTGTCGACGTTTATGGTGTATGGACTTTGTATGATGTATAGGAGTTATCTCGTTATCACAACGGTTAGCAGTTTGTTTATATTGGTTGTTGGATATAGTTTGGCTTCGTTACTCGCATGGGCGAGTAATGGCCGGTGACACCCGAGTGAGTATTGTTGTTATTATTTATTCTTCCGCTGTAAGACATTTTATTTATTGCTACGAGAGAGATTATTACGTGTTTAAGGAGAGGGGAGTTACAAAAGTGGTATCAGAATGGAGTACCGCTCTGATGACGAGACACTAGGTTAAGACAGTGAGCTTAAGACTTGGGAAATTACGGGAAACGTTTGTGAGGTACGAGACGACTCGTCTTAAAAGATATTGTTTTTAGTAACGCAAATTGCTATTGCAAGCGCTATGACAAGTAAACCACTGAAATTTGCATCTGCTTTGCGCACTTGCTGTAGCAAGTGCTGCAACTGCAACTACTACTAATTTTAATCTCTTATATTATACTAAAATTTTAATACCAAATTTTCAATTAACTTTTCATACAAACCTTTAAGATTAGAAACCTATGGAACCTCGGGAAGTCCGTTAGTCCAACCACTACAACTGAAGAAATTATACAACCACTGTAATTGTAAACCACACCAGTTTAATTGTTCGAGAATTTTCAGACATGGCTTATTAGCCAAACACCATCAGTGTATACCCGCATTTAATGCTAATCACTACTAGTGATGAATGTTTAGTCCTTATGGACAAGCATACCCTTTGTGGATGCACCACCGTCAGTGAGGATGGTTGGGAAGTGGAGAGCCAAGTTGCTCAAGCTTTTATGCAATCTACAATATATCCAACTAAAGGGATGAGGGAACGAATATGAACTATGGATGAGATGTGATCATGATAAACAGGGAGGAAAGGTATATGTGTGCACTCAATGAGATCGAGATAGGAGAACCAATTTTGCCTAATATAGCATGAATTTTACTTACACCGAGCTGAATAACGCCGGCTTATGGCACGAATTACCACCGATGCCACTAGGGCAATAGCACTTACAACAAGATAACTGACTACACGAACTAATAAACAACAAAAAGGATATCCATCAAAGGGAGATTGACAACAGAATACTCACAATAAGCGTGTGACAGACTTACCAGTTTACTAAACGAGACATGGGACGACCGCACTCCGATAAAGCATGTGGGCCTGCAGACTTATTTATGAGTTAGTTGGGTAAGTAGTAATGTATCAGTACGGTACCCCATGTATGTATACAAGTAGTGTTAGGAACACAAGAAGTAGTCAACTCCGTACCAAGGACAGTGATACAGATTACCTCGAAGATGGACGAGAAGAGCCGCAGTTAAACCAACGGGCTAGAGAAATCAAGAACTTTCAACACAGAGTAGTAGACAGTATACAGTGAAGACAAGGAAACCTTTCAAGGACGTGAATACTAAGGATAGAAACATGGAAACCCATTATGGACGAATAATGTAGAATCCTCATAAGGATCGAGCAAATTCTTGCAATCTAGAGGAAACCTATCGGTGGATGTGAACATAAACGTGTGACTACGCAATGATGAGAGACAAAGCTAATTTACTAGCAGATACCTTAAGCAAGGAACAATGGACTTGGAATGTACCACTCACATGATAATTCGCTCATCTTATCTGTTGGACTCACTAGATATTAGCTGCTGAGAGTTTACACCTCTGCACTCTGTAGGACTGAGTGTTTTGGTATTGCACTTGGGCAGTTATTAATCTAGTGAGAATACTGGAAGATGTAATGGATATCAACACGAGTGTTTATCAAAGAACTAAAACAGTGTGTTACTCCGAACAAAACCACTTGGAGACACGGATGACAAGCTTTATATTCGTGGACATGTAGGCTGGTACGTCTTAGTATCACAAAGACAAGTGCAAAGAGCACTGAGTACTAACAATAGCCAATGTCATATTACACCTCAAGCTGAATATTAGTGAGAGAAGACACACGCATGTATGCTAGTGATCCAAACGAGGGGATACACAGCAATGAAAAGAGGCAAACTGAGCCTATGTTCATGGGTCTGCACCTCAATACGGAGCGAGTGGGCCCATTAGAACGAATTCGGGAGAGAGCACAAATAGATCAGTGCCTCACCCTTTATGTATTGTGGAGCCCGGAAGGGCTAGAGTCATACCCGTTTCTCTGATATGAGGATAATCCACGAGTTGGAGAACTCTATGAGAGCCAAGTATCCAGCGCTCCTTATAGAGTGGCTGTTGCATACTTGTGGGGGTTCGTGGGCGTAACCCTTTTTAGGGGGGGTAGAGCCTCTTGGCTGTGCACGTGTGTGCACTAAGTTTTGTTGTTTCGTATGCATGACATACAGTGAATTGGTGGTATGCGGGGCATACGATGTTTTGTTGGTTATGTTTGGTACGCAGGGCGTACGTTGTTGGTCTGTTTGTGTGTGATGTGCACTTGTATGTATATCTAATGAGATACTTGCTTGAATGTAGTATTTACACCCATGTGTGTAATACCTTCTTATAATACTTGTGATATATATAGTTATATTACTTTGTAGAATGATTACATATGGTATCGCCTAGATACAAAATGAATCATTAGATATGGAATGTGGAAGGATGGTATGTTATGGACACCTCGGGGAGGTTGTCAGGGTTTGTAGAATTGATTGGAAATAATGGTGCGGATGGATCACCAATATCCATATATGATTGAACTAATGCCACAAGTGATGGCTATGTGCTGTATAAGCACAATACGATGTGTGTAAATGATATATCACATAGATATACATTATGAGTTATATGGGTAGTTATTAAAACACCTTTTTGGATGAAGCGACTTCGGGATGAAGTCTTTTTAAGGGGGTAGATTGAAATATCTTTAATAAAAACATGGATTAAACATCTAATCACATTAATTAACATGCCTTAAAAGTCAATTGAGAACAATGATGGTCAACACAAAGCAAGATAGTGCACCCTTTGACTGTTTAGGGTAAATACATACCCAAATGAACTTCTTAGGACCTAAAATTTTGTCCTAAGCATATTAACACATAACTAAACATACTAAAATCGTTGGAAAACACTCCAACACAAATAACAAGCATTTACATTCTTCAAGGTCAAGTAGGGCAAAAATGTGCTCTAAGAAACCTTAAAGGTCATATGACCTCTATTTGATATAAAATTGGGTTACTAAGATCAATTATCATCTAAGGAACACAAAAAAATGTTCTCAAAGAAAACTAAGCTCAGAAACATGCCTTAAAAGTCAATTGAGAACAACGATGGTCAACACAAAGCAAGATAGTGCACCCTTTGACTGTTTAGGGTAAATACATACCTAAATGAACTTCTTAGGATCTAAAATTTTGTCCTAAGCATATTAACACATAACTAAACATACTACAATCATTGGACAACACTCCAACACGAAGAACAAGCATTTACATGCTTCAAGGTCAACTAGGCAAAAATGTGCTCTAAGAAACCTTAAAGGTCATATGACCTCTATTTGATATAAAAATGGGTTCCTAAGATCAATTATCATCTAAGGAACACAAAAAAACTGTTCTTAAAGAAAACTAAGCTCAGAAACACCTTGTGACACAAAATGTGCGCTAAAACACCTTAAAGCACGTTTTTGTGTATGAGCTCTAAGATATTGACTTTTTGTCACTTTCAAGACTAGATTACATTCTTTATATCATTAATGTGACATGATAAACTATATTATAAATTCTAAATCAAAGTTTAAAAATAAAATCAAAATGGGTGATTTTGGGTGAATAGTACCCAAAAATAACATTTAATTACTTAACTTAAACCATGGTCAAATGTCATCCATTGACCAAGCCTACCATTGCCGCCCACCCTTGCTGTCATTCTTACCCATTAGCAACATAAATATCTAGCCAATCTAATGAATCATCATTTTCTATTTCATAAAGTAACATTAATTAACATAAAAAGCAAAACTAGCTTTCTTACCTCATTTGCCTTTTTCCCAGCCGACTTCAAGCATCTTCATCCTCTCTTTTGCTTCTCAAAAACCGTAGGAACACATCAAATTCAGAATAGAACACCAATTGACATAGGTAAGCTTATTAAGCCATTTTATGTTCATTCTCTTCACTTTTCTTTCCTCTTTCCATGGAGCTAAGCATCAACCATTTCCATCCATGGTTCTAGGTTGTTTTGGTGGTTAAAAAGGGTAATTCTCAGCTGTAACAAGGGAAGAAGGAGGAGAATTCTAATCTTGTTCTTAAGGTATAAAAATGTGCTTTAAGCACTTATATCTTGTTTCCTTTTTACCGGTTGTAAAAACTGTTCCCTTAGGCTTATTATCTTCTTCTTAACATACTTATTCAGTTGGTATATCAAGAGCTTCAAGGAATAGCCAAATCCATGCCAAAAACACCATATTTGGCATTTTAATCAAGGTGAAAATTAGCCATCTTCTTAGCTGATTTATTCCGGTTTTAAAGCTTGATTTAGGATACCTTTTGATGCTCTTGTTCTTCTGTAAAAACAGGCTGAAGAACACCTTTGCTTGCCTTGTTATTCTAAGGTAAATTTTACCTTGGAAATATACATTAAACACTTCTTATGGTTAGCTCTTGTTTGGAGACTAATCATGCCTTAATTGTTGTTTGAAAACATGTAAACTAAGCTGTGGAAAAATTGTTCCTAAGCAGCCGTGGCCAAACAAGGCTTAAACTTGGCAAAAATAAGGTATAAATCACTTAAACCTTCACTTGGTATATTAATATGTGTTTATACATATGTGTATGTATATGCCGTGAGCGAATATGGTTATTAAGGTCTTATTTTGACCTTAGGTGATTAAGGAATGGTTTAGTAAATTTATATAAGTAATTAACTAACATAATTGTCAAATTTAAGACATTATGTGGAAAATTGGTAAATATGGAAAACATATGGGAGAGGCCGAGAGTTTAAAGTATTTTTGAGCATTTATGTAATTTAATTTATAAGCTAATGTTTGTAATAAGGCCATGTACTTTAGGCCATTTTATTTATGTATTTATAAGGTTTTAATTAAGTTTAGGTAATATATAGGTATTACCGCATATTATAGGGGTATAAACCATAATTAAATTAAATTTGGGGGCAATATAATATTAAAGCCAAAGTTTGAGGTTAAAAGCATTTAAAATAAAAATGATAAGATTTTATAAGTTAAGGGTGTAAAATGGTATTATAAACACCCATGGGCTATTAGGAACTCTTAGGAATTTATTTGATTGATTTTGGAATTTAAAATAAACTATATATGTATAATATATAGTTATTATGTCATTATGACACTTTGGAATAGTAGATGGGGTGGAAATGTAAAATACCAAAATTATATGGTTAGTAAGAGTAATTATAACCCTGGGGTAAAATTTGGCGATTTTTAGAATTATATAAGAGTATTTAAATTATGTATAATATATAGTTTTAATGATACTATAAAACTATATGTTATAAGTTGGGCCAAATGGCAATTATAGAAACTTGGTGGGTTAGAAAAAAAATATAGAACAGCTTGGGTCTGTTCGTAATTCTTAATAATATATAACCATAGGTTATATTAATATTAAGGTTTAAAATGTTATAATATATGATATATATAACATAACATTATATATGTGGTCAAATTATAAATTTGGAAAGTTAAAGGGGTTGGAAATTAATTAATAAACAGACATGGTCTGTTCGGTAATTTTACAAAATAAAACCATATGTTATACCATTTTATAAGTTAAAAATGTGATATTATATGATATATATAACATGGTATAAATAAAGGGGTGATTTTGTAAATAAAGAAAACTATGGGATATGGAAAGAATAAGGTTTTGATATGGTGCCCATGCGGCAATATAAATAGTTTTGTATAAAAACTATAGGTTATAAGTTTAAAGGAAATAAAAATATCATATTATATGATATTAGTATATGGTATAACATTACATAATGTTATGTGGTCAAAATTAAATTAAAGAAAAGTTTAGTGCTGTACCGAATTAATAAGAGTTGGGAAATGAAATTTTAGACTATAGTCTATAATGTTATAAATGTTATAACAATTATATGGTGTTAATGGTTTTAAATGGAATTAATACAAGTAAGGATATTCACATTAAATAATGTGACAAACTATAAATAAATAAGATTTATAAACTAAGGTATATATTGAATAAACCTTGGGAGTTGTAATTATACAACATAAATTGTTACATAATACTAGGATAATAATCTTAATATAAGTTGTATAATATAATACAACTAATGGGAATAATCATCTAATATAAGATGATAAAATGTAACATATAATATAAGAGTTTTATAACTCATGAAACTTACCTATATGGTAAATATATACATATGCGAGAATAATGTATATAAGGATGGACATATGTTATGGTTAGAAACCATATAATATAATGGTGGAGATTATTACATGGAAATAGTTTATAAACTATATGTTATAAGTTTTTGAATGGAAATATAATTTACTAAAGATAATGGATTATATAATACAATGTATTATAATGGATGGTGGAAAAATAATACAATATAATAAATAATGCATGCATACATGCAACTATAGGTTATATACCTGAATTAAATGATGGATAAGATTAAAGAAATATAACGAATTAAACTTAACAGTCAAAACATTTTGACATACGAGTTTTAGTAACAAAGCCGACCGGTTTAGAGAAACCCGTAAGAATTAACTGTAGAAATCCGGGGATGAACTGTCGGGGTTACTTGTTATTCGAAAATACCGGATGTAGTTAGTCATGGAGACTGACTTATAGTTTTATTACTGTTTAGATCATACTTCTGACGAAGGCGCTTGACGAGCTAGTGGTCTACATTGTGCATCCTTGGTCTAAGGTGTACGGTATGTAAAGGGGTTTGATCCGAGTTGTCCTAAGGAATTCCTTGGGCTCGGATTTGGTTGATATAACTTGTGTGTTATGTGTGTGGATACGTGTATATGATTATATGATTACTACATTAATTACTTATGCACAAGCGTCCTACGGGACTAACACTACGTCGACTATAGATCGACTTATATAAACATACATATGCGTTTAATGTGATGACATGACGGTTACTTGATATAATACCCTTAGTATTAATATTAAGTATATGGTAACCTAAGTAAAACACTTAGGAACGAGTCACGACATTGTCGGTCTCTAGAGCATGGATCTCGAACATGAATTCAACCTAGATTACTTCTAGGTATGCGTGAGACCCATTGGGCAGCTAATTAATAAATTATATTCTCCATAAGGCTAAGAGCATATCTTAAACATTATGAGAGAGAGATGGTGTGAGTTGAGGTGAGGAATCCAGTGTAGTTTACGAACTACCTGGTTGCGCATTTGTGATCACTGAGGGGTTCCCGATCGGGTTCCGCTCCAGGTTTATACCCAACGAGCCCTATTTGGATCATGGGTCAGGTGGCTACGGCCTTTATATGGGCGCCTTACGAGGCAAAGTGAATAGTCAGGGGCCTCCGGACCTCTGGCGAAATGAGCACCTTTATGTGTACGGGAGGACTACTGTCCATGGTGAGATTATCGGGTTGTCCTAACATGACGCCCAACTGGTATTTAATTAGCATGGTTTGGATGGGGCCTTAAAGGCTAAATTAAATTAACAAAGGATGGTGTTTGCTACAGCGTTTATTCAGTATTATTATTCGATATGTTTGGTATACAATTGTTGTTTGTAATGTTTAATGAATGTTTGGATTGGATGGATGGTTAAGTATTTATAACTGTTTGGATGGATGATTATGTATTCTATGCATGTTTATTACAGTATTGATTATAACTGTAAAATGGCAAAGCATGAAACCAATCTAATAATAAGATGGTTAAAATAACTAAGTGACCAATAGGGTCCAGGCCCGGCATACTCAGCGTTTATCGCTGAGACTACACTCATTGTGCAGGTTGTTGATTATTGCCGAAGCCGAAGAGCGGGATCAGGGTTGTTAGAGTTTATTTTAATTACCGCACATGGAGTTTATTTGTATAATGATGTCAGACTGGGAATTGTATTATGGTACATTTATGTATATTCGGGATTGGGTAGACGCTCACTTGTCGACGTTTATGGTGTATGGACTTTGATGATGTTATGGAGTTATCTCGTTATCACAGTGTGAGCCTCGATTTTAAACCCTATCCTATGTGGATAAGTTGACTAGGATCTAATGGGTTTTAGGTCCACTATAAACCTAAGATTAATAACTATGTCATATAACAATAATTATCAAAACCTAAGCTAGCTCATGGAACCTATTATGAGTCGCCTCCTAATTTTAACCTAGATCAAATTAGGAAGGAGAGTTCGGGTTCGGGGGCATGATATTCGACTTAATTAGGGTTCAAATTACTTTCATTACCCTTAGAAGTCGTTTTTCCTCTACTTAGTTTAATTACGGCTTATTACGAGCGTTTTAACCTAAGTGCGCGAGCTTCGGTTGTTTTTTTATTTTTTGGCATTTTTTGACAGAAAATTAAAATAAAATTAAAGATTCCTAAACTAGGGTTTCGGAGGCAGAGAATTAGGTCAAATTTTGTTTACGTCCGTGGCTACGGACATAATGTTCGAAACCCACGGACCCTAAACTATGTGAACATAAAAGTCGAATTAAACAAAAGAAAACACAATTTTGCAAGGTCCGGGGCCACGGACAGGAGTCCGTTGGGCCCTACATTATTTTAGAAAACCTAAATTTTGAAAATTTTGAAATACACCACCGTCCGGGGCATCCGGGGACCCCGGACATAGCGTCTGTGGGTGCGGACGCCCTCGGACGGCGGCGTTTGGGATGTTCTCGACGGTGTGTTTGAGCTCAAATTTATGGGTGTGTAGCCTGAGAGATTTTAAAACGTTAGTAACTGAAAGAACTCAATTTGACATCAAAATCAATACGAAACTTAGCAAACAAGTAACAAGGCAGTAGCTAAAACAATTAGCAATACAGAAACGAAAAGAGTTAGTTTAAGCCCAAATTGTGAGGCAAGACTGATAATGTCGTGGAGAGTTAGGAAAGTGGGATTTCTACCTGTTTTACCTTCGGTTCACAACGATTCTTCACACGGGATTCGTAGAGTGCTCCGTTTGTGGCAGACCCGAAGGATTTTCGAACGAGCTTCTGGTGGTTGGTTGTTATTGCTGTTATTCACCTTTTGGTGGTGTTTTTGTGGGGGGGTTTGATGATTATTGGTGCGTGGGGATTGGAAAACGTATTTAGATGATGATTTCGGGGGATTTTCGGTATGATTCGGGTGGCCGGGTGTGGAAAACGTGAGGAGAGAGGAGAGGGGGCTGTGTTTTCTGACTCCCTAGGGTCTTGAGCATATGAGATTCTGATTTTATAAAAAAGAACCTATCCTTTATATAGACTTTCTTAAAGATAAAGAAAATCTATTAAAAGTAAGATTTTTTAATATTTTAATTAAGTGACTACCCAAAGGAATTTTTGTTGTGAAATTTAACCACGTGTCAAGGATGGAAATTATGAATTTCTGAGGTGGAATCGGATTTTTAAAATGTTGGAATATTTTTAAA
>JAIOTZ010001672.1:0-30235 GCA_023374045.1 Limonium bicolor | reverse complement strand
TCACAAAACGATACCAGGATGTCAGCGTACGGGTCCGTAAGTATCAAAGAAAATTTCCCGTGAGCTAAATGGCTCGTGTCGGAGACTCTAACCGTTGGAGGTGGCTACTGCCGTGGGTGACCCGTCATAATTTATGGGTAGTAAGACATGTCGTTTTTAACGAGGGACATGCACTAGGTTATACTGAACAATTAATACAGTTGAGACTTGTACAGTTGGAACAATATGGTTTTTACCCCATGACGAGAATTAATACTTGTTTGTTATTCCTTGTTTCGTCTTGTTGTTCATTGGTTATATTTGTGGTTATATTATGTGTGTTGATGTTTTTGTTACTGTATGGATTTATTGTTAAATGTTTTTACGTTATATATTAAAACGGTATGCATGTAACGAATCTCATGCTCTCGACCAATTATTGAGGGTTTGAGGGGGCATGACGGGGCAGTGATGACATACTCAGCAGGGGCTGATTCCATACCACAAACCATTTTTATTTCAGGAGATTAGCTGGTGGGTCGACCGGGGCGACGGTTGTGATATTACAGTTGTTAACCCTTGGTACGGTTTGATACTAATGTTTTTGGACTCGGTGTGTAACCGAGGTGTATTTTGATAGATGCTCAGGTACGGTCGTAATAATCGGTTGATGCTGGATTTGTTTTGAATTTTTAAGTACTACTATCTATCCTCTTGTGGTCACTGCGGGAAATACGTTTCGCAAGTTGATTATCAGGTAATTCGTTATCACCCGTATGGGCGAGTGATAACATGACACCATTAGAGCGACAGTCCTGTTATTACCGCTGCTGATTATATTTATTATGTGCGACATTTATAGGATACTTAGGAGCCAAATTAGTAGGGTGTTACAAGTCACCCTTCCCATGTTTATAGAATATATTGACAAAATAATACTCCAAACTATCCCAATGTTACCGAAAACTGCACCAAGGGGAGATAAAATATATATAATCATGAAATAATGCTACAAACTAGATCTAACCTAAGGTATTAATATCTATGTTAGACCACAAATAGCCAATTAAATCATCCCATTCCAACTCCATTACCGCATGCTTTCAAGAGAAAGAAAGACCAATGTTACATATAAAAATCAAAGAATAATCTTACTAACTTCCCACGTTAATATGTTTCCAATTACATTGATTACTAATTCCTAATCATGCACCGATTTCATTTAGTCAAAAGAGCGGGTTATGTGCTAACATTAATAAATCAATTAACTAACAATCATTAAGGAATTCACAATCAATCCCATTCTCTTCTTCACATAACACACGGCAATTCATTCATTTCTACCTTGCAAGCCGAATGGTAAGTTCTCTCCTTTCCTCCTCTCCTTCTTCTTCTTTGAGCTTTCAAACTCCACTAATGGAGATTAACTCAAGCTCTTATTTGTGTCAATTTCCTAGCTCTCTTCATCAACTCTTGAAGCAACATCAACCTAGTACTCCTACAAGTATTCGCCACATTTATGCTCCGAGAGGTGTCTTGAATCAACAATTAAACCAAGGAGCATTCAAGGTTAACTTAGTATTTTTCATACATGAAAATCCTTAAGAAATAATAATATTTATGTCCGAAAATTCCTACACATTTAATTTGTTTTTCTTCATCAATTTTCATGAGGAAAGTTGATCTTCATCCATTCTATCTGGTCGAAATTATAAGGTAAAATTCCTAAGGTAAATCTTTGATAACTACTTAAAAATCTACTTAAGATCTTTGTTAAGATCTAAACTCCTAAACCCCTTCCTTCTCTTGTGTTTATACCGAAATGTGGAGCTACAATTTCCATTGAAGGAAGCTTGGGAAATTCAAGGAGAAATCAAGTACTTAATCATCTTTGATTAAGAGTACGTTTATTAAGTTAATCCTTAATGTTTTAAGCTTTGTTTAAGCTCATAAATTTTGTACAAAAATTTTGTACACAACTCCAAATTAATAAGGCCGAAATAGTGAGGTTATTTACCAAGGAAAAATACTTATAACTCTTAAGCTAAAGTTGTTACCATAAGATAATTTTATGTCACAAAAAATTATTTATGAGGAGTTTATATTAGGCCGAATGATTTAGCAATAATTTGCTCAATTTTGAGCTAAAAATATATCTAAGACATTACAATAATTTTTACATGAGGTATATAACTCATATTATTTATGTATAAATATTATAAGTTATAAATCAAGTTTTAGAAATTAGATGGCATCATAGAGTGATGACCGAATTCATTTGGTGAAAATGGGTTTTATGAGCTATATAAGTATATAAACTTATATTAAGAGTTTTGGGTAAGTTTAAAAATAATTACTAGTGTTTAAATGACTAGTTTATAAGTTATGTGGTAAAATGTAATTTCTAGAAGTTATGGGAATATATAGTAACAATACCAAGAATAATATGGTCCTTGGCATAATTATAAATAAACTGGTGTAGGAATTAATTTTATGAATTTGGGTGAATTGATAAGTGTTTAGAATTAAAATAACAATTTATAAAGTTTTGGGGCTATTTTGTAATTTCTGGAAAAATTGTAAAACCGAGATATATATATTATATATATCATTTCTGGGGATATAATGTATTAAGTAGAAATTAGACTAAGGTCAAGTGTTGACCGAAAACTTTGGGTTAAAATGACTTATGATATAAAATATAGTTTATAAAAGTTTTGGGTGAAATTATAATTTATAAGAGTTTATATGTAAATCAAGAATTTAATTTGGGGCGGAAGCGTAATTAATGGAATTTTTATGTTCCATTCGAATTGAAGAAACAAATATTAAAAACTATAGTTTATAAGTGTATGCTTATATAAAGTTTTGGGGTTAAAATATAATTTTAAGAAAGTATATGGCAAAGCCGAGAATTAATATGGCTAATGTGATTTATAAAAGTTGAGGTGTCAAATAATAATTACCAATTTTATAAGGCTAAGTTTGTGATTTAATTGATTAAGGATTTATGAAATTGAAACTAAATGTTATATAGTACAAATAATTTATTGTAAAGGAATAATACAATTTGGAGTAAGTTGGTAATTAATAAAAGATATGGGAAAAATATGCCCATGCGTGACATGTTAATAATTCATAAGAATTTATAAAGTTGTTGTGTCATTTAGACAATTAAAATCATGTATCATAAATAATACAAGTGTATAAAAATATACATTTAAGACTTTTCTAGTAAATCAAAAGGAAATGAATATGAGATTTAATGTGTGAATATCATTAATATTTGAAGTTATAGCATATTAAATATAAAGTTAAGAGGAGAATTATTACATGTGATTAATAAATGTCATTGATGAAATGTAATTGTTTGTCGCTTGGACAAAATAACATGTATCTTAAATACTACATGTGTATAATTATGTACATTTAAGGTTTAAACAAATAAAAAAAAGAAAACGAATAAAGGAGTTATACATGAAATCATGGAGGTATTAAAAGAGAATTACCATACAATATAAGTCTTATAAGTAAAGACTAGAGCTGATCATAATGTGTCCGGCCCGCAGCCCGGTCCGACCCGGCCCGTAAAAAAGTCCGACGAGCCCGAACCCGATAGGGCTTCCGGGCGGGCCTGGACATAAAATTAGCCCGAATGAAAAACCGGGGCCGTGGCACATTTTTTGAGCCCGTGGGCAAGCCCGGCCCGGCCCGATTTTATATTATTTATTATTATTTTTTAAAATGTAATATATACATATTAATTTTTATATAATATACAAAAATTCTATATATAAATTTTAAATAATTATATATACTATAAATTTATATTAAATATTAATTTTAAATTTTTTTTATTAATTTATTTTAAAAATTAAAAACCGGGCCGGCGGCAGGGCTTCGGCAAGTCTGGAAAAAAACCGGGCCTAGCCCGGCCCGGCCCGAGCATGTAAAAAACCGGGCTTGGTTTTTGAAAATAGCCCGACGGGCCCTAAAATTTTCCTGTGACCCGGCCCGCCCGAATGATCACCTCTAGTAAAGACTACGATAGTTTAAATATATAGGTAAACCTTAAACATAAAAGGTTGGAGGTTAAAAGAAATTATTTAAGCGTTGGAAATAAACCTCACATGAAATAACGAATACGAGGACATTTCATGATACGATAAAATTATTACGAGAGTAACATAATTAACACTCTCAGTTAATCCTATTCTAGGACATTGTTTGACCAGACGTTGACCGGGAACTAAACAAGTACAGCCTACGGTGAACGGTATGGACTTCTTGCAACCTGTTTGCTAACGGATTACACCGGCTTGTGTGCTATCTGTGTGTGAAATAACGACCAAGATAATTGCATGTAATATATTGCACTTGCGTTTGTGTATCGTTGTGATTATTCTATGCACTGCTGTGTTATTTTATGTGCGTGAACGTTTCTGACTATAACGTGTATGTGCCACGCATACAACACTACATTACCAGTGGATTAAACACCTACGTATTATTATACCGAGAACTTGTACTCAAGTTTCTCACTAACTTCCTTTATTAACAAGTCATTGACTTTAAGCGTGACAACTGACAATATACAATATGCTTGTTTAACATCCTTGTGTGACGTCTAACAAATCCGATACTACGAGAAGCGAGGAGCCCAGTTGTATCTGGCCATGCATGCAATATGGAAGTTGTACCTGTCGCAGATCGTCCTCAAATACAGTATACGTCATGACGGTGGTTTTGAGTGTAGACTTTGTCCACTCACCGGTTACACCGGAACCTTTTGGAGTTGAGAGAAGGATTTCATTCTCTCGAGGGTACGATACCCACACCTATATTTAAGTACATGAGTTGACTACGGGACTTATTACCCGACCATTGACGCGAGAGTCTTATCACCTCTGAAGGGTTTATCATACCCAGTCCAAAAATTTCTAACTTGACCTTTGTTGTCATGTTTCTCTCATTGGAAGTTGTTGACCTTGTATGGTTGCTTGTGTGATTTATATATGATGCATGTTTTCAATGTTTGATAAAAATGAATTGCATGCTTACGACAAAGTAGTTTGGTGGCCCGCTAGCTTATGGCTGCACGGGTTCATACCAGCATTATTTGCTGAGCCATTTCGATGGCTATGTTTTTCAGTACCTGAGAAAGAAGAGTTCACCCAACCGAGTGTAGGTGGGATAGAATTAAGACAGGGATTATACTACTTGTATTTTACAGTACTGTCTTTTTCTATTAGCTTTTGTATTTTAAGCGGTTTGTATTCAGTGCTCAGACTGTATCATTGTAAGTAATTTTGGAGTTAGCCTTGTTAGTCACATGGGTGACTAACGGCGTTGTAGCACCACCACCCGTTTTATGTATTTGTTCCGCTGCATTTCCAGTTGTCTTTGGGAGCTATCATCGTACAGGTTGTGGAGTTTCGGGTTGGGGTGGTTACAGCAGCTAGAAAGGACAAAGAGAAACACTTGAGGGTGTATTACGTGCATAGCACTAAACTTCCAGAATACCTGGATAAAAAATTCAGACCTAATCGAGTGCACGTACAATAAGGATACTGCACCGATTAAGATACCTTTACTTCTTGAATTATGAAAGGTCGTGTAAAACCCGTCACATTGGAATAAGGTCAGCAAGAACTTGTTGCTAACACTCGATTATATATAAGATAATGTGTAATGCGTTAAGAAGAACGATAAGGCAAACTGAACCCTAAAGTCGTTAGGTCATATTGTTTTACGAAGCGAGTGGGCCCATGCATTATAGGTCGATACACCCAGCGAATTTAGGAAATATGATGTATTCCACATTTCCCAATCAAACATATATGTAACCTACTATGAGGGTGCAAGTGTGCACTACACCCGCTCAGAAAGCATAAAGGGTGCAAGTGTGCCTACACCCGCTCTCGATGAGCTCTACACGGACTTATGCCCTAAGGGCGGAAATTGACTAGAGTCGCCACCTAGTTTGACCTAAGGAACTAGAAAGGGAGGAGAAGGTTCTAAGAACCGTTAATTGACTCTGTGATTTGCATATGGATTGGACTTATCTGGTCATACCAAAGATTCTGTGTGGGTTCGCACTGGGTTACACCCCTTAGAAGTGGTAACGACCACGACTTCGGATTGGTGCCCGAGGAAACCTCAGTCTCCAATTGCCGGGATTACCTTCTTTCAAAATCTTTTTAAAGATTCGTTTAAAAGCCAAGGATAGAAATAAGATGGGAAAAGAGAAAGAGAGTGGATGAGGCGAGCTTTTTCTGCCAAGCTAGCGCCAAATGAAGAGGATTTGGTGAATTCGGAAGAGTATAGAATGAAGATTTGGGAAAAGTCTGAGGTTGAGTGAATCGACAAGACTTGGAGTCTGATGGTTTAAGTTTATGGGAGCCGGAGAAGGTTTGAATGTTTTAAGGGATATGAAGAACACCTTAGAGTGGGAAAAGGGTTTTTTTATTGGAATGGGGTCGCACCCTAGATGAGCTGCCTACAGATCAGACCTTACGTAGTTCACGATATTTGGGTTTTGGAAGTTTTGATGTTTGTGAAGTTTGAACATATTTAAGGTGTTTGAGATTTAGAAGGGTTCAGAGTTTTGAGAAGTTTTAGGTTTGGGATGCTATCCTGTAGACGCTCGGGTCTGTGAGACGCTCGGGTCTGTGAGACGTTTGAAACCTTGAGATGTCGAAGTCTGTGAGACGCTTGGGTCTGTGAGACGCTCGGGTCTGTGAGATGCTCGGGTCTGTGAGACGCTCGGGTCTGTGAGACATTCGAATCATTGGAATGACAAAGTCTGTGAGACCTCGGGTCTATGAGACATTTAGATTGTAGGAGAAATTGGAATGGAATTGAAATTGAATTGAAATCGAAGTTGAATCAATTTTGATTTGAATTGGAGTTGAATTGCATGGAGATTGAATTGGGATTACTGAACTTTTACCGAATCGGAATGAAAAGCATGAATGAATTTGAATTAAATGAATTTAATTGAATTGAATTTGAATTGAGATGAAATTGGAATTGAATTGAAATTGGAATTTGAATGTGGAATTGAAATGAATTTGGATTTGAATGAGTATGGAACTGAATTGAATTTGGATTTGAATTGAATTTGGATTGGGGTTAGAAAACGAGCTAGGTCAAAGCTAGACAGAGTCAAAGTGTGGTCAAACTTAGATTGGTCAAAGTTGGATTAGGCCTAAGTTGGACCAGGGTCAAAGTTGGACCGGGTCAAAGTTAGGTCAAAGTCAAAGTTCAGATTGGTCAAGCTGAACCAAGTCAAAGTTTGGGTTGGTCATAATTGGACCGGGTCAAAGTTGGACTGGATTGGGCCTTGGTCAAAGTTTAGGCTGGATTGGGCTTTGGTTGGGCTTTTAAGTTGAATTAGGCTGATGGGCCGGATTGGGCTGATGGGCCGGTTTCAAATTTTGGACCTGATTCAAATTTTGAAACTTATTTGGGATCTAACCTGATTAGGCCTTACTTGTGGGTTGAATTTGGACATTGGAAATTGGGTCACATTTGGACCTTGTTTCATACTGAAGGTGAAATTGAATTTTGACTCAAAGATTGAATTTATTCTCTTTTGTTTTTTGGGTTTAAATCTTTCAAGTGAAATAAAGGATGGTTTGGGATGGGTTTTGATGTTTGGAAGGTATTGTTCCCCACAAAGCAGATCATAAATAAGCTAGCTGTGGAGTACCTTCAAAGGCTTAAAGAGATTCTCAGGTTTGGAAGGTATTGTTCCCCACAAAGCAAATCAGAAATAAGCTAGCTGTGGGGTAACTTCCAAAACTTGAACATTGGTGACCTAGAGGGCTTTCTAGGGCTTAAATTAGAACAAATAAAATTGAAATAATGATAAGTTGCAATGAAATGAACGTAAACGTTACATACCTTATGAAGAAATAAACCAAATAATTAGACAAGCAAAATTTTGACATGAAACAAAATTGAGCTAAAAAAAATCATTTTTTTTGTTTTTCTTTTATAACAAAAGTGGTAGGAAGTAATGCTAGTGACTAACGTTTTGTTTGAAATTTAAACGTACACACCCAAGGTTGCTAATCAATTATCAAGCTTTCTTTTATTATCCCTTAAAGGCAAGCTAAATTAAAAAAATCATACAAGGAAAAAAAAGAAAAAAAATAATAAAAAAGAACTTGACTCGAATGTGCTAAAGTACAGTGTCATACAGTATCAACGGATTATACTCAAACCAAGTTAATTTCCTGCCTATCTAATTTCCTTGTTTTACAAAACTGATTAGCATACAATGGGTCCCATGCTAGTCCCAAATTACCACTGTTATTTATTTCCAAATACGCACAATCAGCAACATGAATCAATTAAACTGACTTTGTTACTCTTCACGGCCAGAATCTCACTTTTGTTGTGCATGTGATAAGAACCGGAAGCAATATGCTGATAGACAAACATAATGCCTCGCACGCAGAAGAAGAATGAACAAGTTGCCAGATTAGTAAAAAAAATACTTGAATACAGTTACAAAGATGAGAGCTACTAAATCACGGATGTCAGGTAGATATAATGAAACACATCAGTACACCCATCAGCATGCCATTGAGAATACTTGGGTGTGGATTTAATACCAAGGTAAAGGAACGATGTTTCCTGTAGAAGTGAATGAGACAGCAACAACAAAACGAACACATACACGTATTAGTGTTAAATGACAATGCTCAGTGAAATAAAACAGAGAAATGTTGTAATCTGAAAGTAATGAATATGAATGGAACGATTAGCGGTTAATATGGCCATATCAGGTGAGGAATATCTACGATCTGAGTCGAGGGGTTTCCTGTAAGAGGAATGGTGACGCCATGGTGAGGGCTAGCTCGTTCCTAAGATTCAGAAATGGCAACATGTGTAATCCAATATTCTTCGGGAGAATACGACACCTGTGGGTTAATTTTGAAAAATAACAGACAACGTACGGATAAATATTGCACTGGGACAATACATAATATACATGGGCAATTCATCATTTCCAAAGAGGAAAATAGCAGTTGTGAGTGCAGATTCCTAAAGCATAAACAGAAAACTCAACATCAGAATCACAAACGCTTTAACAGACCGCATCAGGTGAATCAAACAATTCCTACACTCATTCAGCAGATTCAAAGAATATTAAGGTACAGATAAAATGCCAGGAGGGAGATAATCACCGTTTTCCAGGACTAGAGAAAAGAGATGTATCATGTAGGCAATGGTTACTGGATACCGATTCTCCAAGGATCAACCTCGACAGCAATATCGTGCGGACTACATATAACCACTAAGCACATTTATTAAGGCCTGTCTATAACTACTTGGTTTGAGGGTTCAAATACCAGGATGAAGACAGTGGTATATGGTGTAACCATCGTAAGGACAAGGAATGTATAAACAGAAACTGGTTAGTCCATAAGCAATAATATGAAAACAAGAAAGGAGTAGAGTAAGAGCGTTAATCTACTCTTTGAAGTTGGGTCAAGCTTCTTCCAGACAGGATTCAGAGGGTACAACAGATCTCTTCCGTAAAGGGGTTATATAAGCTGGAACTAACATTCAAGGGTCTTCGATCTTCAGACAGGGCGGTTTTGCTTTATTACAAAGGTGGCAAGACAGTAAGGGCAAGAATACCAGGGATTGACTATCATTACATGAAGAAAACGCGCAATAAGAACAATGGATTTTGAACACGATAATGAAACAGATATGTTAAGGGAAGATTGAAGTATCAAAACGCAACAAGTTTAGAAATCAGGAAGGAAATGCGTCAAGATATAGCCATGGTCTGGAGGAATATACCCGTGTTTTGATTGATTTTTTTTACACGATCTCGTGAACCCAAAGATCCATCCTACATGCGCTGCCAAAGGAAGGAAAGGAAGGGACGATACTCATAGTGGCTAACAGGTAGGCCGTTTTTCTCTCGTCTTTTTTTAGAAACTCCCGTAAGGAACAGAAAATCAACTGTATAATAGAGAACGCAGGAGGAAGGAACCATGGTCTAGAGAGACCAGATTCCCCCCTTTCAGGCCGTTTCCACCTACGGCTCATTCGCAAAACGGTATAAGACAATAGAGAAATGACAAGCAAGACTGTAAACGGAATTCCGACCTCCACGAAGATTAGTTCACTAAACGCGCATAGAAGGGGATTAAACGGGAGAAGGTTAAACATGAAGCTAGTAACGAAAAATAGCAAAATGATCGATCACCACTTCTCTTCTCTGTGAAACGAGAGTAAACCAAAAGGAAGATGACGCTCAGGGAGTCGGGGAAGTGCTTGGTGGGGATGGAATTCAGATTTGAAAATCGAAGACGGAGTAAAGACGGTTTTCGGACTCGGGATTTTTGAAGGAAGGGGAGGAGTTTTCTGGGTTTCAAAGTTGCATGCCAGAGGGTGATGATCGTATAAGCGCATCCACAGGGGGAAATGTGGATTCCACCCCAAACAAATATTATTTTATTATGTCTTAGTTAAGAATTCCCTCACATCTCTCTCTCCTCCACCTCATCATTTTCTTTTTCTCTTTTAACATTATGGGTGGAATCCACACCATTGTGGATGCCCTAAGTCTTCAGACTCATCAAAAAAGATGGGTGGCTGATTTTTTTTAGGATCTTTTATAATACATAGGCTAGGGTTTTTTATGGATAGGGGTCCTCTGATTTCTTTTGTTGGGCTAATCTAAATAAACTGGGCTTTATTTGAGGTAAGAATCGGACCCAACTGAGAGAATGGGCTGGACTTTGACTTTAGGTTAATGAGGGCCTTGTTTGGGCCGGTCTGGCACGAAAAAGAAACAAAATAGAGCACATGCTCTTGACAAGATTTGAGCTTGGGTTTCCTTCTTCTTCCAAATAAGCACTTGCCAACTCTACTAATACAGAACTTGGTAGATACATGAAGACACACTGTTTTTAAGTGGTAACAAAAGTTGAAATAAAAAGGAAGCAAAAAAGCACTCTCGCTTGGATTCGAACTCGGGACTAAGGGATGCATTGAGGGATACACTAACAAATTATGCCAATGTAGAATTCAATAAATAATGAGGGAAATAATACTACTGTTCTAATACAAATTGAATGGCTTCTCTAAAAATGTTGTTGTTTTCACAAGAAAGTATACAATACAATGAAAAGTTCATCTGATGCATGTATTATGGGATACAATGGTGAAAATGTACATAAAATGATGAAAATAATAACGATAAATACCAAATAAAACAAATACTAAAAAGAGAATACAGTAAAGTATCAATAAAATGAAATGAGATCAGATAAACAAGAAACGAAATAGCATGAGCCGAGATAAACGAATAGGAAAATAAAATAAGTAAATAAACGGAACCGACTAACATGAAATAAATCAAAAAAAATGGTAAAATAAGTAAGTAACGAAAACGGATGGATTTGAAATCGGATGCTTTGAAAATTGATTTTAAAAATTTGTCATAAAATGACAGTTTCATTTTGGTATGCACATGAATGATTTTTGAAAAGAAAGGCGACGACCCTCTTATTTTATTTATATGTCTGAATTTATTCCTTTATGGGGTGAGAATTTTTGGTGTCTACACCTACCAATTAGAGGTATCATGTCCGGTGAGGCTATCACTGAATCCAAATAGAGACATGTGTAGACTCTGATAAGAGCTCACGTCAGGAAAAAGATCCTCTAGTCGGAACACATGGTGGTAAAGACAACATAGGAGTTAGAATACTCAATAGGATAAACATCTTGAGCTTGTTGCTTCAAGGATGATGTAGATTACGTGGGCGTAATCCCTTTTAAGGAGGGTATAGCGATTTTGCACGCGCCTAACGTATTTAGTATGTATCAACTACGTGTAGTATTGTACACTAGTACAAGTTATTATAGTACACATTGTACGCATAGTACAATTGACTATTATAGGTATAGTACAAGTCATGTGATTGTATATATTACGAAGTGATATAGTAATGTTTTTATGTATATTCACATTAATATATGTATGTATTAATTTGCATCAATGAACGCGAATAGGGATGGAGAACAAAAAAAAGTGTTCTTACCTTAGTTATGATTATTTCGCACAAAAGATGACGAACGCTAGACATAGAAAATGACTACCTTGTTAGCTCCGGCGTGAGAATACAAGGAGGAGTAGAAACTCTTGTGGGAATCGAATTCCCTTGAGACTTGAATTAAGAATTAGCATTATGGTATATAACTCAGTATGAAACCAAGTATATTGATATTGTGATATGTGAATTGGTATAAAACCGATGTAGAACCTAGTGGGAATTGGCTTTCCTAGGAAATTGATAGGTGTCGTTTAGTGTGACCTAGCTCCATAGATTATAATATGTACTAACCCTTTATGCGTACGACTAGATTTATTACTAGATTGCTAGTGTATCAATTGATCACAAAGCAGAGAGGATTAAGAAAAGATAATAAATGGAAATTGATTGATTATTCGATTGGTTGAAATTGACGTGGGAAGTCAAACTTGATCCTGATCAAATCAAGGGAGACTGAACACAAAATGGGGTGGAAGGATAGTTCAACACTGACACTGATCATGTCGGGGTTGGATGATTCCCGAAACTCCTACAAGTGGACACTGATATGAGTAGATAATTTTACTGTAGAAGCATAGGTAGTGTGTACTATATAATGATATGGTGATGTCTGAATAAATGAGCATGTTACACTAAACTGGTGGAGTAGTATGGTATGGAAAATTGGTGCAATAAGTCATGGTTGTGGGAAAGAATGGGACGCTGTATCTGTTATAGATATATGCAATCTAGGCATGAAACCTAGGAGGAATTGATTCCTAGTTTGATTTGATGGAGGTTACCTAGTGGAACTTGATTACCTAGGACTACTAACTCAAGCACATTCTTGACGGTCAGAAGCGCGGTTACTTCTTGCTGATGTGCGGCTTGAGCTTGCCGTAACAAAACTTCAAGGCTATAAAGATTATGTGCTTGGTCATTTCCTTCTTGGATAAAACAGTTTTGTACCTGTTTCAAAGTAGCTGACTCAGTCTCCAAGAGAAGGGTCCGGCTACAAGTGAAAAATCTTCGTCTCTTAGCTTTTTTAGTTGGGTCTCATAGTCATCTCGCTGACGAGTACACTCTGACCGGGCCACCCGTAGCTCTTGGTTCACAGCCTCTGTCCTTTTCTTCACACGAATGTCGACTTCACGGTTTATACTGTCAACATATGTGTCGTGGACCGACCGGGCTTGCGCTAGCTCCTACCGGCATTGTTGGCACGACACTCTTCGTAGCGAAGCTTGGACCTAAGTGTGTTTGTATGAACTTCAGCGCTTTGAGCCATAGCCATCATCTAAAATGGAATCATACGCTTAGTAACGAAATAGAAACAAATGCAAGGGCTGAAAGTGACAAAGACAAAGGCTAACCCGAAAGATGCTCTGCCACATATAAACAAACACCTCGTTCAAGGGGAAGAAATGACGCATAATAGCGTCTGCACCTCTATCTCCCCCTCAATTTATCTTTAATTGTAGTAACAGTCCGTGGTGGAGCAAAGATGTTGTCGGGATGGTTAGATCTTTTCCCGGCTTCCTTCCAAGTGTCGAAATAGGAGGCGCTCTCCAAAGAGATGATCGGCAAAGGCTGGCCTCGGTGGTAGAACCATCCCTCTTTCTCAGAAAGACCGGTGAAAGTTCCTTGAACCGGCGGTGGAGGGGAGGAAGAAGATGCAGCAAAGTCTTCTCTCTGTTTGCTCAAGAGTTCAGGATTCTTGGGCACCACCCGGTACTCCCTTACTGAACCACTTTCAGTATCATTGGCTCTGGGAGCACTCTCCTCAGCAATGATGTCAACGTCTATTGTATCTGACACATTGACTTTCTTACCCATAGCTTTTGGTTTTGTAACGGTCTTTTTTCTGAGTCACTGGACATAGGCCTCCTACGCGGCAACAACAGGGAAAACGTCTGGTCGTAGTGCCCGAGGTATTGACCAGGCCTATTTAAAGATAAACATATCAGGACGGATATACAAAAATCAAAGTAAAGATGAATAAAAGACCTTCTTCGGTAAAGATTAGGAGGCAGGGCTCTCTCTTCTAGAGCACTATCTTGGGGTCAATCTGAAGAAAACTAATCCGGTAAGTTAGGAAAAAGCCTAAATTGGGGTTGGATGCCCGGACTCTCGGCTGTACGAGGACTAAATCCAGACCAGAGCCAAGTGTAAGAGGGAGGAAAACATGACGTCCGGAATTTGGACTTATGTACCAAGTACCTATCCGTTGGTGGCATCAGGGGATCTAGTCTCCGGGGTCTCGTGAAATACCCTGAACTTAAATATGGTGATTAAATTATTCTAATTTTAGAGGCCTAATGATGCCTAAAGAGCTTTGGTGAAGAAAGTAAAACAAAAGAAAGAAAACGCTTAAAAAGCGTAAAACGTAAAAACGATCGTTATGCAACTATAGGAGGTATATAACCTCGACTAGGGTCCTAGATGGATTCCTAAGGCTTAATTATGCCTAAATAATATGTGATAACAATTCCCGAAGAAAACGGATCCATATAGTGGGTTAAAAACGCTAAGGAAGCTTTAAAGCACTTTTTTGAGAAAACCCGAAAACGTGACTTTAAGTGGTCAAACAGACCCGTTAAAATTATAGTTGACTATATAACTATAATTAAATATTATCGGAACCTAAGAACCATTAAAATTAAAGAAACGAGAAAACCCGGAAAACGGGCCCGTTAATGAATAGTGTCAAAACCGGGAGTTTAGGAGCGTTTCTTGTAAAAAGATGAAAACCCCCAGCTTATATGTACATAGGGGGGTTTTTAGTAGTAATCAGATCCTCTCTTAGCTAATAAGAAGAGAAAAGAAAATAAAGGTGGAAAAGTAAAATGGTAGAAAAGTACAAAACACCTTTCCTCTCTCTTCCCTCTTATTTCCCTCCTCCCTCTCACGTTTTCTTCCTCTTCCAGCCGGATCCTCTCTTCTTCCTCCCCAAGGATTCCGATTTTGAAGCTTCTCCCATGGCTTGTTGCCATTCTCTTCCTTGCTCAAGCTTTAATAATGCTCCAAATCCAAAATAATTACATACTCTTGCTCCTCTCATCAAGAGTTTCATTCCTATCTTTTCAAAATCCCCATCGTGGAAGTTGACCTCCACGGGTATAGCCCCATTTGAGAAGAAAATAGCATTTTATGGAGCTTGGGTGTCTCCTCTTTCATTTAAGGTAAGAAGATTCAAAGAAAAACTCATTCTTCTTCACTCTCTTACCTTGGCCGATTTCAGCCTTTAATGTGGCATTTTCTTTCCTTGTTTGAGCTATTATCCAAGCCTCCAATGGTGGTTGAAAGCCCTCTTTGATTCATGGATGAAGATCCATCTAGAGCTTCAAGGTAATGCCCTAATTTTATGCTCTAAGCCCCCTCTTTGAATTCTAAGGCTATTTTATGAGTCTAAGTGTTTTGACTTAGTCCCATTCCATCCTTGAATGTTGGTCTAGAGAAGTGGGCAAGTGGTTTTCCCTTGGCCGATTTTGGGAGTCAAGAGAAATGAGAAAGAGAAGATGAGAAGATTGGAAAAGAAATGGGATTAAAGTAATTAATCTAACTTGATGATTATTCTAAATGCTTTTAGAACTGTGGGATGGGAAATAGAAAGATGAATTAAAATCTGAACCGAAAATGTGTTTGATTGAGGTTAGGAGGAATTATGATGGTGTTTAAATGCATTGGTTAATTTTGTGTGATTTAAGGGCCTTGGAGCCATGCAATTTATGTTGGTGCATTATATTGTGGTTAATGAATTTTGGATGAAATGTTGTTGCTGGTAGATCCCACTATGGGTTTGGTTAGCCTTGAATTGATTTGGTGAGAAATTAGATTTTGGGCACGCTAGATTAGTAACGAAGTTATGGCGAAATTTCGGTAGAAATGGAGTGTTTTTAGGTGACTTTATAATTGGAGAACCTAGGTGTTTATAGGTTGAGTTGAGTTGATTAATCACCTTGCAATTTTAGTTGGAGAATGGATATTTGAGTGTGCAAAATCTGTAGCAAGAATGTTGTTAAAGGTGTCTTGGAATGCTAGAATCAACTAGGTTGTATAACCTTGAAGGAAATGGTTGGGCTTTGGAATTAGAAATGAACATGCCTAGGAATATTTGGAATGGTCAAATTGGTTGGTAGAAGGTGGTAAACTATCAAGAGAAGTTTGGAAATGCACTAGTGTGCATAAGTGCAAAAATGAGAATTGAAATTAGTAGAATTGACCAACATTGAGTAAAGAGTTTGACAATGATTTAAGAAGGTCTAAGGAGTGTTTAAGGTTTTAAAACATGTTTGGAAACATGTGGAAAGATTAGGAAAGGATTGAGTGAGGATTAAGGTTGGAATTGGGTTGAAAAATGTCATTTTAGCAGCTTTTTAGCAAGGTCCGGACTTAGTCCTTGGACAATGTCCCGGAACGCCCTTAAAAATGCCCCGAGAGTAGAACCTGCACTTGGTCTGGGACCTAAGATAGGGACAAGGTCCCGGACCACTATGTAAATTGAGCCGAAAGTTGGAAACTGCATTGGCCCAGGACTTGGGTCCGGACCAAGTCCCGGACCACCCCCAGAAATACACTGTGAGTGTTTTAAAGGCTTGTAATAATGGGGATTTGAATGGTAATATATTAGATGATGATTAGGACTTGTTTGGTGACATGTAAAGGTCCTAAGAAGTATAAGCACGTGCTAGAAGTGATTGAGAAAGTTAGAACTTAAGAACACTAGAGCAAAGTTAAGAATAACGGACAACGGGGTTAACTACGGAGTATTAGTTGTTTACCTACCGTATTACCTTAATGTTAATAGAAACACTCGAATGTTATCAGAGATTCAAGTGTTACCCGAGGAGCGTGGATATGACATGTTAAGTAAATCCTTAGTGACAGGTATGGATTTCTTGCAACTTGTGTCCTGCCGAGTCCTCTCGGCTTGTGTGTCGTTTGCTTGTGTGCCGGCCTAAAAAGATAAATGCATGAAAAATGTTTTTGCATTGTTATGAATCTTGATGCTTGTTGCATGTGCTAACCTTCCTTGTGTGGTTGTGTGGTCTAACATAGTGTTGTAGACCGAAACATAATTAATTACTGTATGGTTAGTGACTCATAGAAAAAGTCATCCCGCAAAATAATGTAAACACGGGAAACACATGAAAACTACCGATTAGAGAATAACGATAATACAACTTATGAATCACTAGAACGTGAGAGAGATGTACGGGATTAGTAAACCCCGTTAACGGTTAGAAACCGAGATGAAACAAACCACGAACAATTAATAGTGGGAAGGTATAAAGAACCCTTGTTAAGAGAACAAAGATAAATCGAAGATACGAACTCATGAGAAAAGTAAAAAGAAATATAAGGGACCACCAAACTCCCTTAAAAGATAGTCGACCTCCTATATGAGGATCCGACCTGGTAGAAGAAAACGAACCGAATGTAAAAGTATTCGAAACGTTGGGGCAACCCTTAAATCTGAATACGAGAACTTGAGAAAATTCCCTAAGTCATTAGATGACACCGAGAGTGGTGCTTCTAGACTAAAATACATAAGTATGTTTTGACTCCGAGAGAGGAGTATTTGGGAATGTGAGAAGTCCGGTAGAGAAACGGACGTTTGTGTAAGTAAGGAACTAAGAGAGTAGTTCCAGTAGCTAGTTGAACCTTTCTACCATGCTAGACCCAGAGTAGGGTCGAAAACCGGGGAAGTAAGACTAGGCACGAAAGCCCTGTGGTGAGTCTTGTGTATGACTCTGCCTGGAGGCCATGTGTATTGGCTTAAGTATATTTAAGAGAAGAGTAATTGAGAAAGTAAGTTTGAGACCTGTAGTGTCTATTGAACTAAGAGAACAAGTTAGTATCCGAAGAGAATGGATAAGGTATTGAACAATGAGAAAGAGGCATTAGTTAGTTAGAAACCCTCAAGGCCTAAAGAGCAAGATGAATAAATTAACTAATTTAATGTGTTAGTTTGTATTGTATTCTTAATTTGAATACTTGTATGAATACGAGCATGATGTATGTTTATTGCACTTCATGTTTTGATTTAAATAAAATCAATCGCATGTTAATATGAGAATTAGTTGAGTGTGGCCGGTAGTAGCGGGTTGCACGACTTCCATACCAGCAAAGGTGCTGAGCCCCTTTGGGGCCACCCATTATTTTTCAGGTACACCGACGATGATATCGTTCGAGAGTAGGACGGGGATGGTGGTAAGCAGGGTAGTGAGACTTTTAATTTACCTTTGTATTTGAACGAGGAGTAAGACCGAAAGTGTTATCGACATCCGTTATGTATTAGACTCGGTATAGTTTGTATTGTACGAGACTCGGTTTAGAAATCAAAGGAGTTTGAATTGTAATGTATAGAGTACTCGGTATTCCGGTCCATCAGACCGATGCTGTATTGAGTTAGGCCTTGTTAGCCACGTGGGTGGCTAACGGCATTGTTTCACCCAGCTGCAAATGTAATGATTTTAGTGATGATTCAGTGTTAATGACGAGATTAGCGGTAGGGGTGTTACATCTCGGCAAACCTTTGGACATCAACCTTTCTTGGAGAGTCATCTCTTTTATGCCTCTTCGGTGAATTACTAATCTCCTTGCCAGATCTTTTCTTTGAAACAGGGGGAGCCTCCTCCAGTAAGTGCCTGGCGACCTCCTCTACGGTATTAAGGGAAGATAGTAGTCCACTTTTTCTTGACCGACCTTCAGCGGACGAGCTTCCAATCACAAAAAGGATCTACTTTCGATCCAATTTGAGGGAAATCTGTGAAAAAATAACCAAGTAGAAAGGGAACAAAGCATACGGAACTAAAGAGAAAGAAGAACAGGCGATCGGTCACAGCCGATCGGTTACAGGTAGAAGAAATGATTCATACTCTCAGAATGTTTGTAGCGCATCCAGCCGCTGCTGTGTGAAGAAATCCTCGACACACTTTTGATCTCCATTGAGTTTCTTAAGGACCCGCGAGATTGGAACCTCCAATTTCGGCAATGGGACACCACAAAGTACACCCTTGGCAACTGAAGGAAAATGGGGCCCCTAGGAAGCGACCGTGAGGTGGAACAACGACAAACCACCTGTAGACACCAAAATTCTCACCCCATAAAGCAAATTCCAAAATAAGCACAATAAGAGGGTCGTCGCCTTTCTTTTAAAAAAAAACGTATTAGTGCGTGCCAAAACAAAACCATTGTTTTATAATTTTTAGCATTTCGTAAAAACACGATTTTTTTCCGAAAATGAATTTCCAAACAATTGCAGTAGAACTCTAGTTTTACTTTCGACATTGGTATACCGAGTTCTGTCTTAGTGTGACTGAGTAGTGTACTCCTTGGGTGGGCAATCGCCTAGGGTTCAAACCCTGGGAAGAGCAAAGGAGCCTTTTATTTTTATAAGACCTGAATTGACTTTGGCTACTAGTATTGGACCGGACTCTTGTTCATATTCATGTCTTTAGTAAGGCCCATAGCTTTCTAGTAAGGCCCCTTTATCTTGTTGTTTAGTCCAAATAGGAAAAAACCCTAATATATCATTATAAAGGGAACAGTAACCACCACGGTCACCATTCTTCGGCGGGGCTTCCCGATCTTCATCTCAGAAACCGATCCCCATGCTCTCTTCAGCCTCTCCTTTCTTCCTCAATCTGCAAAGAAATCGAAAACCCTAAACAAGAACGAAGCAACAGTGGCCGTCGACCCCAACGATCACTTCTCCATCGCGGTCTTCTTCACCGTTCTCTTCTTTTATTCCTCCGAAACGAAGAAGCCAAACCGGTGTTCTTTTGCTTCCTTGTCATTTTTCCTTCACGGGAGAAGTAAACCCATGTTCTTCCTTCTTCTCACGAGCTCAAACGTCTCTCTAGATAAAAAAAAAGTTCCATCTCCCTCAATCTGAAGAAACCGACTACCCCTCTTCATGCTCACGACTATTCTCTTCATTGGAACGTTCATGGTCTGCGAAGTCTTGAAATCCTCAAAAATCTGAAGCCCAAACTCGGAAACTGAAGCCAACACTTCTCTTCATCCTCAACCCACGACAAGCATCCAACAGAGCCGACAATCCCTCTTAAGCACCCACGTTTTGTGGAAAATTATTCCATCTTCAATCCTGAAAACTCGATTCAAAGAAAATTAGCCATCGGCGCAGGCGATTTCTTCACCCTCTTCTTCGATCATTTTAACCATTGGGAATTTTACAATCAAACTTGGTCAAGAAACGCACTACCCTCTTCTCTTCTTCATTCTCACACTCGCGGTGAATTTGCAACCCGGTCAGCGTTTTCGTTCTCTTCAAATGGTGAAACCAGAACACGTTTGCTCTGCGCTCTTCATTCCCTTAACTGACGGTAGTTTTGCGACCTGGTTGATGAACAAAGGAACATAGCTCTGCCCTCGCTTCTTTCTCGAACCGGTGAAACCAGGAACAAGCTCCTCCGCCATCTCTTCATTTCTCTTTACGACGGTAATTTTACAACCCAGTCGGCGAGGAAACAACATACACGCTCTGCGCTTGCTTCATTCCCTTCACCGACGGGAATTTCGCAACCTAAACTGGGAATAAAGAATGCGCAGCTCTGCACATTTCTTCTGTGTATTCGAGCACATGACTGCGTACTTCCTTCTGTCTTCCTCACGGTATCTCATCGATTGATCTTCTACTGGTATTTGGAACTCATCCTCTGTAGCCTCTGTCAATGTTTATTACCCTTATCTGGTATCTCCAACTGCTGCTGTTAAATAATGGGTTTGTTATCTTCAGTAATACTATTGAACTGATCTGTCAATGTCAATTATTCTTGTTGTTCGAGAGCATACAGTGGGCTGTTTAAGGCGGCCGACGTTTTGTTTAAATTTTCTGCAGGTTCTTCAATCGAATGGCGTCTAGTAATGGTAGATAATTTGGAGTGTTTAATTCATTGTTGTTTGCTTTAATTGTTCAAATCAGATTCACGTTTAAAAAAAAAAGAGGAGAAGAGAAGATAGGTGTGGTAAAAAAAATGGAATGGGTATTTGAGTTCAAACCGGATTCACTAACATGAGAATGAGATGTAACCTTGTCATTAACTTTGTTGCCGGCGGTAATTAGTTCATCTTAATGGTTTGTGTGTATATATATAATTCTGGTCCAAAGTTTCACTTGTGTTAATTCAAGGATTATATGGTGTGACCGTTTTATTACTTCCTGTATATACCATTATTTAATCCAGTGATTTATTTGATGTTAGCTTTGTTAGACTTGTAAACTTACGAGTTGGATCCTTTTGGGCCTTCAAACCCATGGCGTAAATTTAACCTCGTCTAGGGCCCATTTTGTTTGCTAGTTCGACTAGGTTAATGCGACTGACCATAGAACAACTTATAGACCATCATTCATTTCTGGATTCACAAGCCCAGTTCAGGCCCACAATTTTCCGTGGGCCTCTTTAGAAAAGCCCTAGGATTTATTCACAGATGTTGCTCACATTAAGGTCGTAGTACCCGAGGGTCGTAGTACCTGTTTGTGGGCAATATCTCTCCTTTAAAAAAAAAAAACTTTCCAAACCATCCATAATTGTTAGATAAAAAAAATTCAACTCAATAATCAATTTGAGATTCAAAAGTGAATTTCTATTCAAAATCTGGCCCCATTCCAAGCCCAATCCGAGGCCCAAACCCGGAGCCCATGGCCCTACCCAGTCTGGCCCAAATCCAATTCGGCCCAAACCCACACAAGGCCCATTCGCCCCAAAAGCCCAACAAGGCCCAAATTTGAAGCCCAACAATAAGCCTGAGTCCAAGCCCCCAAGGCCCAATTCCGAAGCCCAACAAGGCCCAAAGCTCAACTCGGCCCAGCGAGCCCACAAAATTGGCCCAACCTCAATTCGGCCCATTACCAAGCCCGGCTCAACCCCAAAACTTGGCCCAATACCCAATCAAACCAAAAATCAACCCAAGTCTACAAAATCAAACCTAGACCAGACAACGTTGACCTTGACCAGAAAATGTTGACCTTGACCAAAACGTTGACCTTGACCAGAAAACGCTGACCTTGACCAGAAAATGTTGACCTTGACCAGAAAACGTTGACCTTGACCAGAAAACGTTGACCTTGACCAGAAAACGTTGACCTTGACCAGAAAATGTTGACCTTGACCAGAAAAAATTGACCTTGACCAGAAAACGTGACCTTGACCAGAAAACGTTGACCTTGACCAAAAACGTTGACCCAAGCTTTGACCAACCCAAACTTTGACCTGGCCCGTTTTCCAAGCCCGATCCAATTCAAACTCAATCACATTCAAACCCAACTTGTAAATTCCTTTCAAACTCCAAAATCCAAAAAAGAATTTCAAACCATCATTTTATCCAAGTTTTATCAAGATCTTCGGATTTAAAAGAAACCATCTTATGGATTTTTAAAGGAAAACTCTTCTCACATCACAGAAAACTCTTCTCAATGAGAAAGTTCTTCTCACATACACAGAAAGTTTTCTCCTAAAAATCTTCTCAAAATCAGGTTTCTTTACCGAGAATTCCGAACAACTTCAAAGTTTTCCAACTCAGCTTTTAATTCAAATAAACTACTTTCGGGGGGCAAGTGATGTCTAACCCCTTCAAAACATTTCCTCCTGGTTAAACATCACTTATCTTTCTTCCTAAAATAAAAATCTGAGGCGGGGCACTGGGGTCATAACCTCCCTTGTCGCAGTCTGGATCTATTTAGGCGGGGCATTAGGGTGACAAACCTCCCCTAGTTGCAGCCTAGATTTTTTACAAGGCGGGGTGCTAGGGAAAACGACCTTCCTAGTTGCAGGCGGGATTTTAGAATCATCTAACTCCCTTCCGCTCGATTTCAATGTTTTTCGGTTTTTAACGTTTTTAAACTCGGGAGTTAGAGACGTTATTAGGGTTTGACCGAGAGTATCCCACTCATGATACTTCTCCCTAAATCCTATTTTCGACATAAATTCATTGCCCCATCTTTCGAGCCTCGGCACTTACCATTAATTAAGTGTTGTGTTCGAGGGGTACATAGGGTAATCCCTCGGGATTATCCGCCCTTTTACAACAAAAAATGATTTTTTGGTTTTAAAAACTTTAAGAGAGACAATTTTGACAGTTATTCCTCCAAACAACTCAACCCATCATCATCTCATTTCAAATCCCGAAATATCCCAAAACCTCAACTCTATTGGAACCTCGAACCCGAAATACTCGGGATCCCCACCCAAACATCAATTGCCTCACACACTCAAATCATAATCTAAACTCCAATCATTCCAAGCTCAAATCATCTCTCGGATCCCGACTTCTTTCAAACTTCTATAATCTCATAGGCCCGAGTGCCCCACAGACTCGAACTTTCAATCTCTTTATCTTTTTTTGATTCAAACGTCTCACAGACCCGAGCGTCTCACAGACCTTGATGTCCCATACCTCCCACTACATGAATATCACAAATGTCTCATAGACCCGAGCGTCTCACAGACTAACCTCCCAAACCCCTAAAAACCCTCAAAACTTCCAAAAACCATAACCGTGAACTACGTAAGGCCTGATCTCAACAAGAAGTTGAGTACATAGGCAGCCCATCT
Organism: Limonium bicolor; assembly: GCA_023374045.1. NCBI lineage: Eukaryota > Viridiplantae > Streptophyta > Magnoliopsida > Caryophyllales > Plumbaginaceae > Limonium > Limonium bicolor. Next base: position 6,606 of record JAIOTZ010001672.1, on the reverse strand, counting down.
AGGTGCGACCCCATTCCAATCCAAAAAACCCTTTTCCCAACTCTAAGATTGTATTCATGTCTGTCAAACATTCAAATCCCTCCCGACTCCCACAAACCCTCGACTTCTTCAACTCTCAGAATCAAATTCCAAATCTTTCGGTCTATACTCATCCGAATTCATCAATTCTTCTTCTTGGCGCTAGCTTGGCAGAAAAGCTCGCCTCATCCACTCGTTTTCTCTCCTCCTATCCTAATCCTATCTTTGGCTTTTAAAATGAATCTCTCTAAAAAGGTTTTGAAAGAAGGTAATCCCCACAATTGGAGACCGAGGTTTCCTCGGGGACCAATCCAAGGTTGTGGTCATTGCCACTTCCAAGGGGTGTAACCCAGTGCGAACCCACAATAGAATCTCTGACCTGATCAGATAAGTCCTATCCATAGGCAACAAATCACAGAGTCAATTAACGGTTCTTAGAACCCTTCTCCCCTTCCTAGTTCCTTAGGTCAAACTAGGTGGCGACTCTAGTCAATTCAGCCTTATAGAGGCAAGTCCGCGTGGAGCCCATTGAGAGCGGGTGTAGTGCTCACTAGCATTCCCCTTATGCTTTCTGGGAAAGACGGACGGACGATAGAGTAGGTATTTGAGGGCTGTCATAATAATAACGGGTTTTCACCCTCCATAGAATGGCATTTTAGGATCTAGGCTTTTCAGTCAAGAACCATTTAGATAGACCCCCTCATACCGAAAAATCACCCTCCACAGAATGGCGACTCTGCTGGGGAATACTTGAGTAAGTTTTTCTCAAATTCAAGGAAGACTGAACTCCATTCAAAATTGTTGGGACTTCCCCACTTCTTTCAAAACCTTCAAGAGATTCATTTCGAAAGCCATTAGGATTACTCTACTCCACACTTAGAGTGTGATTGGTGAGGATAGCTAGGATGAAAGTGTGTAGCTTATACTCGACTTTGCTTGCCATGTGTGCTTCGCTCGCTACATAATTGCGTGATTATGCTGGAATAACTTGTAGGAACTTCAGGTAGGTGGGCCCATTAGGGATCTAACTTCTTCCCTCTCTTTGCCTGCGCATTTATTTACCGCTTTTTGGTTGTGATTGAACTGTTAGGAATAGTCCTGAGGTGGGTGCATAGGGTAGCTTAGGACATGCATTCCTCTGTGTCACCCTTGATATTCGCGGTCGGGATAAATATTGGTCCACAATTGATTCCCCATGAGCAGATGCCCTTCGTAGTAAGGACTATGCACACGAGGCGGTATGATGTATCTACGCCTTGAAAACTCATGATCCTTCAACACTTACCTTTTCGAGTCAAAGCCAGCATATAGTGAACTCTGAGCCTTCAGTGTCCAGCTGCCTAGTCCCATGTCTAGGATGGGTTTATGGGTAGTCACCCCCTTGTATGCCGCCTGTCTGACACCCTTTGCATTACCCTGAAGATTGCATGGGCTCAGTTCTCCAAGTGTCCTCTGCACCACGGTGTCTCTAAAGCCTGATGTCACGCTACACGTCCATAGAGGATCCCGTATTTACCGATACCCATACATGGCACAACGTAGTCAGTGAATAATTTGGACTTTAGACACACCTGACCGTGCAGACGACGGGAGACCCGACCCCATGCAGTACTTCCCCAAGTTTTCCAAAGTGAGTATGTTGGGATAATCACGGCCGTGGCTCGTGTAACTAATCACTTCGGGTATCCTGACCTTTCGAATTTAAGCACTCTGGACTTTCTTGATGACGTGCCCCACAAGGCATAATAGAGATAAATCCCGAGAGATGAACAGTGAAGGAACGACGGTTCCCCCAGTGGTATGGAAGCATTGATTGATCTGGAAGGTGATTATCCCAACATTAACACTTACAGCTCCACATCAAACATAGCTATGATTTCTTTTATGCTGTTCTTGTGTTCAAACCACTTTTTCAAACCAATCTGTTTCAAAACGTTCGGAATTCTTTTTTACACATCTCTTAAAGCTGTTTTACGAGCTCGTTTAATTTAGAGTCCCACATATTTTTTTATTCATAAACATTTGGGGTTTTCAAAATCTGTCAATTCATCTTGAAAAACCTTTATTTCACCAAAATGTCATTTCCAAAACAATTTTCAAAAATAATTTCGAAAACCTACTTTCTACAAACGAATTTCAAATAACATTTCTCACCAACATTGTTTCAAAAAGTTTTCAAAAACAGTTTTCAAAGATGATTTTCATAAACATATTTCAAAAATAAATGATTTAGTCCCCATGTTGTGACCCGCTACTTTTGAAGTTCATCCCACCTTCGAGAGCAGCGGTCATTACCGTGGTGCGTGTGGAGGGTGATTTTTGTATGAGTAGGGGGTCTATCTAAATACGGTTCTCGACTGAAAAGCCTTGATCCTAGAAAATGCCATTCTGTGGAGGGTGAAAACCCGTTATTCTGGCATCCCTCAAATACCTACTACATCGTCCGTCTTTCCCAGAAGCTTATGGGGAATGCTAGTGAGCACCACACCCGCTCTCAATGGGCTCCACGCGGACTTATGCCTTAAGGACGGAAATTGACTAGAGTCGCCACCTAGTTTGACCTAAGGAACTAGGAAGGGAAGAAGAGGGTTCTAAGAACCGTTAGTTGACTCTGAGGTTGTTCCCTATGGATAGGACTTATCTGGTCATTTGCAGAGATTCTATTGTGGGTTCGTACTGGTTAACCCCGTAGAAGTGGCAACGACCACGACTTCGGATTGGTGCCCGAGGAAACCTCGGTCTCCGATTGTCGGGATTGCCTTCTTTCAAAACCTTTTAGAGAGATTCATTTAAAAGCCAAAGGAAAAGATTGAGTGTGGGTTAAGGAGTAGATGATTTCAAAGAGTTCGAAGAAAAGACTGGTCTTGAGATATCGGTCGGTGAGATTGGTTTGAATGTTGAGAAATTTTGATTGTTTCTGAGGGGTTTGAGGTTATTTGACTTTTATGAGATTAAAAGGATGCTGGAAGTTTTTGAGGAGCAAAAGGATAATTTGGTCGTTATATTTCGGAATCAAGGGTGTTTGGATCTTTTTGGTCATTTTGTAGAGCTTAGGGCATTTTGGTCATTTTGAGAGGTGTTCGGATTTTCAGGCGTTCGGATTTTTGAAGATGTTTCAGGTTTAAGGTGACTAAAGTTGTTTGGGAGCATTCAGGAGTCGGAGATCCTATGTGACTTGGAGTTGGTTCTGAAGAGGATTGAGAAATGTCTATGGTATCTGAAGTTCTATGGGAAGGGTTGGATTGGTGTATTTAACAATGTCTCTCTTAAAGTTTTAAAAACTGAAAAAATCATTTTTGTTATAAAAAAGGGCGGATAATTCCGAGGGATTACCCTATGTACCCCCTCGAACACGACACTTAACTAATAATAAGTACCGAGGCTCGAAGATGGGGCAATGAATTTATGTCGAAAAATAAGGTTCAGAGAGAAACACCATGAAGGAGATGTTCTCGGTCGAACCCTAATAACGTCTCTAACTCCCGAGTTTTAAAACATTAAAAATTCAAAACATTGAAATCGAGTGGAAGGGAGCTAGACGATTCTAAAATCCCGGCTGCAACTAGGAAGGCCGTTACTTCCCTAGCGCCCCGCCTTGTAGAAATCTAGGCTGCAATTAGGGGAGGTTTGTCACCCTAATGCCCCGCCTAAGGAGATCCAGACTGCGACAAGGGAGGTTATGACCCCAGTGCCCCGCCTCGGATTTTTATTTAGAAGAGAGACAAGTGATGTCTAACAAGGAAGAAAACGTTCTTTGAAGGTGTTAGACATTACATGTCCCCGAAAATAATTTATTTTTGGAGCTTGAAAACTGAGTTGGAAAGTGTCTGAAGTTGTTCGGAATTCTCTGTAAAGAAACACTGATTTTGAGAAATGTTTTTAGGAGAAAACTTTCTGTATATGTGAGAAGAACTTTCTGCTTGTTGAGAAGAGTTTTCTGTGATGTGAGAAGAGTTTTTCCTTTAAAATTCCACAAAATAGTTTCTTTTGAAAACTTGATGAAATTTGAATAATATGATTGTTTGAAAATTTGAGAAAAGAGACCTTCAGGATTTTTTGAATTAAAGCTATTTTTTTTGGATTTTTAGAGTTTGGATGGAATCTACAATTTGAGTTTGAATTGGATTGAAGTTTGATTTGGGTTGAAGTTTGATTTGGATTGAAGTTCAAAGTTAGATCGGTCAAACTTGGGTCAAAGTCAACACTCGATCAAGGTCAAAGTTTGGTTGGTCAAAGTATGGGTCAAAGTCTGGTTGGTCAAAGGTCATCATTCCGGTCAAGGTTTGATTCTTGTGGACTTTTTTTGTTATTTTTGTGGGTTCGGTTTGATTTTTTGTGGGCTTGGTTGGTTCTTTGTGGGCTTGGTTGGTTCTTTGTGGGCTTGGGCTGATTTGATTTGGGCCTTGGGTAGATTTGGGCCTTGGGTCAGTTTGGGCCTTGGGTTGACTTTTGTGGGCTTGGGCCTTGGGTAGATTTGGGCCTTGGGTCAGTTTGGGCCTTGGGTTGACTTTTGTGGGCTTGGGCAGATTTGGGCCTTGGGTCAGTTTGGGCCTTGGGTTGACTTTTGTGGGCTTGGGCCTTTGTTGGGCTCAGTATGGGCCAAGTTGAGTAGCGGGCCAAGTTGGGCTTGAGCCGGTTTGGGTTTAATGGGTTGAGCGGGCTGAATGGGTCAAATTGAAGTAGGGCCCGAAATGGGTTTGGGTCGAATTAGACCTTGGTGGGCTTTCGAATTGGGCTGAATATTATTTTTGGGCTAAAATGAGGCTTGGGCCTTTTTATTTAGGTTGAAGATTATTTTGGGCTGAAATGAGGCTTGGGCTTGACTAGGCTTTGGGCCTGAATGGGTTTGAGTTCATAATGGGTTTGGGTTCAAAATAGGTTTGGGCCCAAATTGGGCTTGGTGGGCCGAGTTTGGAGATGGGCCAGATTATTTAAGGGATGGGCCGAGTTCAATGGGATTGGGCCAATTTTGGAATTGGGCCAACTTTGAATTTGGATTCAGACTTGTAAATTGGGCTCCGAAAGTAGATTTCCCAAAATGGGCTGAAAAATTTATTCAAAACTCTTATGATGGAGTTAATGGTCCTGAGTCATGTCTGGATGAAACTTAAGTGGATTTACAAATGTATTGGATTTTCGTTGATGGTACATTTTTATTCTGAAATTAAGGGATGATTTGGAAAGTTTTGAGGAAAATAGGTATTCCTCAAATGGACCGTGTCTAGGACCCGTATGCGTTGAGGATACCAAAACCTAGAGTTTTCCTAAAATGGGCCTCAAAGGCCCACAAAGAGGGCAACCTAATGGGCTGTCTAGGGTTTAATAGTAATTATCAAAATACAAGGAAATGAAGCAAGCATTACAGTAAAGCTAAATATAGGGTATATACATGTATAGTGCAGAGAGCACAAGCGAAGTATAGGTACAGATTTCAAAAGCATACAGTGACACATTTTTCAATAGCCTTAGCCACATATCCCATGTACAAAGATGGAGTTGACGAGGGCGTGGAGCCCTAAACCATGGGTTGCTAATTCATCTTATTAACCTCTTAAGAACTAAAAAGAAAGAGACAAGTGATCACGTATAAACAGATTTATAAAGACTGAAACATAAGACAGCCCATTAGGTTGACCTACCGTACTCAAATTCACATTCATGCAGCTTCTATTTATCGCAACCAAAGATCTCAGACGATGGATTACATCTTTTCCATCTTTCATTTAATCGGTTATACCCATTTCCATCATTGAATCACCACTTTCACACAACAAGGAGCTGAGAACATACGCACTAACAAAATTGGGAAGGATGAATTTAGAACATTCGTACGATAAACAGGAACACAACACCATGACTTAGACATACAGAATTCCAACCGACATATATTGAATTCAAAAGCTTGGGAGGTGCTCGGATTAGAATGAACTACCGAGGTGGAGACCAAATTTTCTCCAGGAAAAAGAATCAAATCTCAGACTTCACAAACTCGATCAAGTCCACCAAGCTCACGCTTGAATCCGAGTAGCCCACACGAGCCATCCTCCAGATCATATGCGTACCTCGGTCAAGAAATGCAAAACAGGAACTCAGTAAAAATATGTACGAGAGCGAAATTTCGTAAAACAAAGAGAGGATCAATTCCAGTAAATCCAAACCGAAACATAAAAAGCAATTTTCATTCAAGCACCAAACATGCATGTTGTTCCCGACAGATACTAGATAATTCCGGTAACAAGAAACTATGGTTTCTCGTGATTCGAATATTTTGGAATGAGAGTTCTGAAGGGTGGTGACGACCGCTAGTCTCCTTAGCCGCATGACCCAGAAGCCACCCTGGATAAGGAAGTCAATTAGTAATCTGGGTCAAAGCCAGGAAAATATGAGTCACATATTCGAGGATGACTCGAATCAGTATGGAGTTCGAAGAACCCGAATTCGAAAGGGAACAAAAAAAAGAAGATAACGCTAGAAAGGAAAGAGAAAACAGAAACAAAGACTTAGCTGATGAACCGTGAACTTCACGCAGTTGATTTCGTTCCAGATGCGGAACAAACATCGGTCAAGATCTCAAAACAGGAGCGAATC
>JAIOTZ010001671.1:0-30237 GCA_023374045.1 Limonium bicolor | reverse complement strand
ATTAGGAAGCAAAAAGGGAGGTGGGGCCGAACTAACTACACCCAAGTCCTATGGTCCTACCGAACTACGGAAAAGGGACAACCGGAGAAACACCCTTCAGATTGACCTATGGCTTGAGGCAGTTGTCCTATCTAAATCATGATCCCGCATCAATTCCGCTGGGATCCTATGACGAACAGCTCAACAAATGAAGGAATAAAAGACTGCCTAGACCTGCTCGAAATAGAGAGCTATAGCGTCCGCCGGATGGCAGAAGACAAAAGGAAGGTAGAAAAGTACTTCATCGCAAAGTCAGGAACGAAGCTTTGTCCCTAGCGAGCTGGTCCTAAGAGTCCAAGCAGCCCCAAAAAACTCGACCCCCAGTGTGAAGGTCCTTACATTATCCATCAGAAGTTCGTGGCGACTTCATATCACCTAAAGAATGTTGAGGGATACGAATTGGCTCATTCCTGGCACGCAGAATGCCTCAAGAAATTTTTATGTTAAAATCGATGTAATGCTTTGACAACATCAATAAGGGGATTATTTTGGAAGATCCGCGCATTAAAAAGAAACACCGCCGGTCCAACAGGATGTAATCCCTGAAAGAAACACCCGGGCCAAGGCAACAGGATGTAATGCCCTGAAAAAGAAAGACCCGGGCCAAGGGCAACAGGATGAAAAAGAAACACCCGGGCCAAGGCCAACATGTAATGCCCTGAAAACCTTGTTATGAGTCGTCGCGCTCAAGCAAGAACAAAATGAAAAACCCATTCCGAAAACCCCGAGAGCTCTGTCGCCTGTAATAGGTGAATCATTAGGTGTGGGACGCCACACCGTACCCTGGTCGGATCCCCCCCCCCCCCCCGCAACTCTTCCTCCCCTTACACGAGGAAAAGAAAAGGAAGGGGACGACCGCTAGTACCTCTTGGCTCCAAAAGCAAGGATAGGGAAAGGACAAACAAGAAAAATGCCCGGTCACTGATTACCCCGGGCAAAAGAAAGAACGACCAGTCGTCAAAAAACGACCAAGTCGCATCCTTATATACAAACGAACGACCGGTCGCACCCGTAAAAATAAGCAATTGACTAAGGAAGACAATCGGTACACGCGCAAACGAAAGTGACCGGTCTAAGAGAACGACCGTCATGAAACCAAAAGGCATTAATTAGCGAAGCAACTGACAAATAATTCCATTAACTGTTGAAAGCACATGCACATCAAAACAAAAAAGAGGGAAAGAGAACTAAAACTATCTAAGTCTTCTATGGTCTATCTAAGTCCCCTTTACAGTATCGCGATTCGCGGCAGTAGCCCCTTGTACACTCTCCGAAGACCCGGCCTCCCGGCAGGGACCGGAGGCCTACACCACCCTGATGCGCGGTGCTCCCGGGAGAAGAAAAGACCCCTGGCCAGGAACAAAGCACGTCTCCCAGGCGCCCGAACTCTCAAGCACCTCGTGAAATGGAGGTCTTCTGTGCAACCTCCAAAAGACAACTCCCTCCGGTAAAGGAAGCCATCGTCCATACCTCCCCCTTGCCCGTAAAACCTCAGACAATTTGGCGGCATGACTAACCATCCTCCCGCATTGAGAGGTAAAGGATTCCTTCAGGTGAGCAAGCTTCTCTCTGCTGCTGCAGGTCCTCTCTCGCCTTCCGCGAATAGCCTCGAGTCCGTCACCTGCTGCCCAGGTATGAAATAAGCTCGGTACCGATCGCGGTTAGCGTTTGCGGCAATCAACTCTTCTTCGAGGTCGTCGATTCGCAGGTTCAATCTCTCTAGCCCCTCGACGGGATTCCCAGGCCTCGAGCCTAAGTAAGAGAAAGGGAGGAGAAAAACTTTATTAAAAAAGGCAGGAAAAGCAACATAGGATGATTGGGAAAGTGAAGAATCACCTCTCGCGGCCAGCTCGGAGTTTTCTAGCCGCAACCTAGCAGACTCCTCCTCCAACATTCTTATTTTCTTTCGGAGGAGAGCCGTTGCTCTGTGGAAGCCGCAAGCTCACCAGACAGCTTGTGGAGCTCGGCAGATAGCTTCACCTTTTTGGAGGCCAGGACCTCGCCCGCCCGGGCCACCTCCGCCGTCTTCGCCTCGGGGGACGACAACTCCCTTTTTAGGAGAGCATTCGCCTCAGAGGCAATGAAGCTCTTGGAAAGCTTGGCCCTATCCTCGGCAAGCAACCCTTCTCCTGCGCTAAAGTGGCCTTCTCGGCGCGAAGACTCTCGACCTCTTGATCGTGGGAAGCTCAGGCCTGCCCCACCAAGGACTCCAAGTCAGAAAAGGCATTCAACCGGGCGTCAGCAAACTCACTTCATACCTTTTTAAAAGACGCGGCTTCTGTCTCCAGCGACCGGACCTGACCCTTGAGGGAAAGATTCTCCTCACGCAGCCTCTTCAACTGCTCCTCGTACTCGTCGCTCTGCCTTGTGCACGCCCGGCGAGCATCGCCCAGCTCTTTCTTTATAGTCGCGGTCTGCTCATGCACCCGCCTGGAGATCTCCTCTTGAACGGTGTCAACAAAGATGCTGTTGGAAGACCGCTCTATGCTTAACTCCTCTTGGGCATTACGGGCCCGACATTCCTCGAGGTGGAGCTTCGAGCGGAGAGTCCGTACATGCACATCCACACTTTGAGCAAAAGCCACCGTCTGTACAGGGTAAACAAGTGAACATAAGAAAATTAAGAAGAGGCTTGCAACACCGGCATTAAGGCGAATTACTCACCCGGTAGATCCCCTGCCACATAAAGTCGAGCGAATCATCTAGAGGGAAAGAGTGACGCATGATGGCATCCGCTCCGCCCCCTCCAATCCTCAACCTCTCCTTCGCCGCAGTCACAGTCTTCATAGGAGCAAAGAGACCGTCAGGAGAGTCAGACCGGCGAATTGCCTCTTTCCACAGCTCGAAGTAGGACGACGAGTCGGTCACGAGCAATAGAGGAAGGGACTGACCGCGGTGGTAGAACCATCCATCCTTTTCAGACGGCCCACATAAAGAATCACTGGTGGGCGGAGGAGGTGAGGACGATGTGGCGGTATCAGTATCCCTCGTCGCCTTCGAGTAAGGCTCCGGGCCCGTGGGCACCCCCTCAGCTGCGCCCGACGTAGCGCCCGCTCCGCAGATGCCTCCCCCAGGCAGTGAAGCCCCGGGCCCAGAAGGGACAGTCTCCTCCAAAGGCTCCCGTTGTGGAGCTGTATCTGAAGCACCTGACTCATCAAGGTGCACTATGTCAGAGGCCTTCGTCCTTTTGGCCATATGTTTCACCTTACCCTTCGAAGCAAGGGTCTTCTGGCGATGCTGAATAAGAGACGGCTGACCGGGCGCCTCGCCCGGGCCAGATTGTCCTACTCTCTCCCCGACCCCGACCTTGCCGGCCTCGGGAGCTGCAAACAGAGAAACACGTACAAGTGAATAACCTCAAAGAAAAAAAAGAGCAGGAAGCAGCCAAGGCGAAGAAGAAGACAACGAAAGCCGGAACAGATAAAGCACAGAACGAGACCGCACATGCACACCCTCTCTCGTCCCATGGACTAAGATTGAGATCTGACCCAGACGTAAGAGGAAGAAATACCCGACGACCGGAACCTGGACTAGTGTACCAAGTACCTGGTTGATTTGAAGTGTCGGGCTACCGGGCCTCCGGTGTCTGAGGAGACCTCTCTTCTCTGCCCCTCGCCGGTCTCTGCTTCTTTGTCGGATGTTCAGCTTCACCCCCGGACCTCTTCCGACCAGCAACAACCGCCTCTTCCTCGCGAAGAGCCGACTTCTCCACAGCGTCCAGGGTGGCGTAGTAATCCACCTTCCCTTCCCCAGTCTTGAAGCACACTAGCTGCCAACTACGGAAGGGACCCACCTTTGCCCCAAGCTGGGGAAAATCTACGACTAGAGAGAGGTAAATAAATAGGAGCCGAGACAAGGCAAAAGCGAGAAAGAGAGCAGGAAAGGGGGGGAGAAAGCTCTTACCCTCAGAATGCGCAAGCGAAGCCAGGCGCGGGTCGGTGAAAAAGTCCTCCACGCTCGGATGAAGATCACTCACCGCCTTCAGGACCCGGGACATGGGGAGCTCTGATTTGGGCAACATAGGGCAGTGTAAGGAGCCCTTGATAATCGAAGGACAGTAGACAACCCCGGGGAACCGCCCGGTAGGCGGGACGATGACAAACCACCGCGCATTCCAGCGCTGGTCAAGCTTCTTGTACTCGAAAAGCGAGTACCCAGACCGGCCGGATATGGTCAAGTTGCCGGAATCAACCCTGCTGGTGAAGAACTGGACAAACTCCGTAGCAGAAAGCGTAACTCCCTCCTCAGCGCAGAGAGCAATGTAGGCATGGAGTTGATATACAGCCTTCGGGTGAAGCTGAGCGAGCGTGCAGCAACGGCGAATCAAAAACCCCGTTACGAATGGGTGGGGAGGAACCGCCATTCCACGAAGAAAGAAGTCGGAATACACGACGTAGCCACGACCGAAATCGTCGAGGGGATGCGAATCGTCAGAAGGAAGGAAACTCAGAGTCCCAGTGGGAACCTCCACCTTCGCAAGAAGGGAGTCAAGAGCTTTAACATCTAGAATGATAGGTAAAGGCTCCCGATTACTGGAATAAGAAGACTTAGGTTTCAAGAGCGTCGGGCGGAATCTCCCCCCCTGATTTGGAGCCCACGATGGCGTCTAAAGTAGAGGTGCGAGACGATTTAGAGCTGGAAGACGCCATTGAAGCAGGGAGATACGGAAGCAAGATAAACAGGGAAGATGAAGCAGAATGAAGAGAGAGAATGCGGAAGTAGCAAAGCGAAAGAAAGCTTGAAAACTAGGGAAATGCAAAAGCCGAAAGAAAGAGAAAGCGTCGCCTTCCCAAGGCCTTTTAAAAGCGGTAAAATAATTTCGGAAATATTTAAAATAAAAAGAAAACAAACAAAACAGCGCTTTTTGCAGGAAAAGTACAGAGACTCTGCACATTCCGGTGACGGTTGGCGTGCGTGAGACGATAAAAATTCCGCAACGGTCACTCCGTGAGGCACAGACGCGAGTGTGGCACAAGCGTGGCACGCGCATCGCACGGACCGTAAGAAGTCCCATCCTTTTGTCAGAAAGAAAAAGGTGGAACTTGTGGGACTGAGAGATAGGGAACAAGAAGGCAAGGGCCGACGCAAAAGCAAAATTTTATTTCATTCGCCAAGCCGGACCGGAAGAGTCAAGATTCTAAGTTATACTTTCTTCGCTAAAGACTCCAAAAGTATAACTTGTGGGACTGATGAAGAGGGGAAAATATGCCCAGAAGCCCCAAAGAAAAAGCAATAGCCCAGTAAAGCTAAAGAGAAAGGAGGGGAAAGGCCAAAACAACGACCAGGCGTCCCTGTATAGGCCCAAACAGGCCACAAGCAATGACCGGTCAGTTTCAACCGGTCGCCGAGGGCCCTGGAACATAACATAGAAAGTGACCGGTCGCTTGTGACCGGTCACTAAGAGTGACGATGCGTCCGGTCGTTCATGACCGGACGCCAGGAACGCAGGATACAATGTAAGAAGCGACTGGTCGCCTATGACCGGTCGCCAAATACGCTAAGTATGGCACGAATAACGACCGGTCGTCTGTGACCAGTCGATAGGTAGTAATTGAAAGTAGGGGAATTAGGATATATATTTATTAGATATTTTGTAGGCCTGTCAAGATATGTATGTGCCAGGCTGGCACAATGTGAAAGGCTAGGAGGCCTGTGAGAAACACTATAAATAGGGGTTCACTCCCCAATAAAAGACACACGATACATACTTGAGAATCTCCACTGTTGCGTTGTCGCTAATCCTTTTCTCTCCCTCTAGTGCTCCCCTTATTCGGTAACGAGGTAACTCGATGGAACTTGAAGTACTTGATGGTAGATTAGGATTCCAATTAGTGGAGTGCTCGAGAGGAAGGTTTGGGAACTTAGGGATTTATTCCATTTCATCAACAATTAAACAATATATAATAATAAAATAATAAGTGATATCTGCATATATATAAATATATATATATATTCACTTACAGTCAATTATTTTATTATTAGAAACACTAGTACAAAAAACGTCTATTTCGGCGCCCCTATTTCGGCGGTTGTAGATAAAACCGCCGAAATAGGGGCCCGAGATGTATACCGTATGTAAAGAAGGGGTCTATTTCGGCGGTTCCTAGATATGAACCGCCGAAATAGGCCCTTTTTAATAATTAAAAAAAAAAGAGACCTATTTCGGCGGTTCCTTACACGAAACCGCCGAAATAGGTGTTTCTATTTTTCTTTTTTTTTAAATTTAATCATCTATTTCGGCGGTTCTGTTAGGAACCGCCGAAATAGGTCTCTTAATTTTTTAATAATTAAAAAGGGCCTATTTCGGCGGTTCCTAACAAAACCGCCGAAATAGATCCTTTTAATTAACCCCCAACCCCGATTCGAAACAATTACGATTTCATTAGGTTAATTAACCCCTCTTTCTCATCTCTCTGTTCCGCGGCGATTGCGACCCACCACCGCCACCACAGCCGTCGCCCGCCCCCCTCCTCCTCCTCTCGCTTCGCCGGTGTCGCCGCGTCGGTGGTCGTGCAAGGTTGGCGTCGCCGCCCTCATTCCGCCATCAACAGAGGCGAACAGAGGTGAAGCAACCCTAACTTTGTTTTCGATTGTGTTTATTTAATTGTTAATTTGTTGTTAAAATTGATAGATTGTTGTCACATTGTGATTGTGGATGATGATATTTATTGTGTGTGTGAAATCTTTGCAAGATTTGGTTGTTAAACTATTAAATTTATGTATGCACACAAGGTGTTCGACGAAATGTCCGAGTGAATTTTTGTGCTGTTTTTGGCCCTTCTTTTAAGTGTAGTTAGGTTAGCTTATTTGGGCTAGATTTATTATGCTTATAAACGTATGAATGAGTGTTGTAATATGTGCAATAAATATAAGTATAGTGATTGCGAGTAAAAGATATGTTGTTAATTAAGATGAGCATTAAGTATGAGTAGTTTGTTTCTTATATATTTAAAAGTATTGCGTGTGTGGAGAATTAGAGAAAGTGTTATGAAATGTATATGTACAGTGCAATGAAAACATGATATTAAATTAGCAACGAGTAATGATTATAGATGTGTCGCGTGTAGTATGATGTCTGGTTGTGTCATAGTATAAAATATTATTGTGTTATTTGTGTATATGACGATAAGTGAAATACAAAGATAAAAAGTTAGTTATTAGTTGTCTGTAATAGTAGGTGAAGTGAAGAATGCGTGTGTGTATGTGTTGAAAGTAGTAGCTTGTGTGAGCAAGTGAATATGAAAGTTGTAAACGCAAAGTAAAAATAATCAAATTTTGTAGTGAGTTTAGAAGAAAGAAATAGTAAAGAAGAAAGAGTGTATAAAGTAATGAGTGAGCAGAATGATGATTATAGTAGATAAAAGTAGTAAAAAAGTGTAGAAATGATAAGTAGAAAAAGTGCTAGTAAAAAAGTGGAAGACCCTGAAGTAGTGTAAGAAGTTAAATGCGTAGTAAAAGTGTTAGCGTAGTAATAGACAAGTGTGTGTAGGGGGAAAATTTCGTATGTATGCGTTAAGTTGATTTCTGTGAAGTGTTAAGTGGTAAACAATTATATGTGCAGCACATGAAAGATGTAATGTAAGTGTAGAAAAAGAGTAGAACGTTTCGTAGTGTATAATTGAATAAGAGCGTGAACAAGCAGTCATAGTAGAAAAATATTGTAGTAGGTGAGGTATTAGCCGTTTTAGTAGCGGTTTGAAGTAGAGGTGTGAGAATGTATTTATATATATATATATATATATGAGTATTGTATAGTCGTTAAGTTTAATATAAAATTATTCTAATTGATCTGAATGTTGTTCAATCTTTATGCGTTGCCTCTGTAGAGATTGGTGTTGCTACACAAGTCTCGCACGCCCGATTGAGAAGAGGGGCTGAAAACAATTCATTTATGAACCGGTATTTTTTTTTAATTTAACTCTTCATTCTCTTCATTCTCTTCACTCACTGTAATATAATCTAACTTATCATTTTTCTCTTTTGTGTCTCTACAGATAAATACTTAAGGAGCTTCTTTACCATTTGATGGTAGATTGAAATCGGAGCGGAGAGCAATTCATTTTCGAACCGGTAATATAATCTAACTTATCATTTTTTCTTTTGTACTTTGTATTTGATTTCCACAAATTATTGGAATTTCGTTTGATGAATTAATTTGGTATATATTAGTTTGGTTTGTGATTGAAATTTGTGTTGTTGAATAATTGGTGAATGCTTAATAATAGATATAGTTGTGTCTTTTTTTACTTTGTATTTGATTTCCACAAATTATTAAAATTTGGTTTGATGGATAAAGTTGGTATTAGTTTGATTTGTGATGGAAATTTGTGTTGATGAATGGTTGGTGAATGCTTAATAATAAGCATGGGATAGGTAAAATTATGCAAAAGTCATGCCGTTTTTTTTAAATCTCTTCGTAATTAATATTGTTTGATGTATGTGTATATGTCTAACAATATCTAATTTTTTTTATCAGGTCTCACTACATTCAAGTCCGTGAATCACCTCTCTTGTTTCCCGCCTTCTTCCATTACTGTTCCTCTTTCCTCCTCTGTGCACAAGTAAGTAACTAAACCTTATTTTTTGTTTAATAAATGCAATTATGTATTTAAATATAAGTGCTAGTACATAATTTAGCTTCATTCCCTATTTGTTGATGCATTTCTTTTTTAATTTATTTTTTGTTGCTCCCTTGCAGAGACATATCAGAAGTGGTATTGCTGCATCTCTCGCACAGAAGCCTACCTCTCAGGCACCAGTCTCCCCTGTCCATAAATCCTTAAAAAACAAGTACGTATTTAACTCTCGATTCTTTGTTAATCTCTAAACCGGTTTGAACTTATACAGTGGAGAATTGAAAGCGTTGATTTGATGATCTGAATTTGCAATTGGTTTTCAGTTAGCTAGTAAAGAATTGATTTATTTTAATTGTTGGTTGCTGCCATTGTTGGAATGTTTGTGGTTGTGATGACTTTGGTGAGTGCTGAATAATAAGCACGGGATGTGTACAATTATGCAAAGGTCATGCCAATTTTTTGTAGAAAAAGTATTCGTAATATTGTTTTAAACACCGGTTCTGTTTTAGAAGTGCAACAATTTCTTAAATTTAAAATGGTAGTTTATTTTGTGTTTGCAACCTTAGAGTTAGGCTAGACTAATTGACAATCATCCCAGTCATGCTCCATTAGAAATAAACATGTGCAACTTAATACAGGCCATATTCTACAAAGGCTCTAACTCACACCTGTGATCTGTTGCACATGTAGTATGGAGCGTGACTGGATGTATGGTGATAGAGGCGAACATTTTGACAAAATGCTGAAAGAGTTTTGCAAAGCTGCAGTGCAACACAAGGACAGGACAAAGGCGGAGAAAATTCCATGTCCTTGTGTTGATTGTGGTGTGGTTAGACATTATTCAAGCATCAACCTCGTACAACTCCATGTGAAGACCCGTGGTTTCATGCCACATTATACAAAATGGATTTTTCATGGAGAACGTTGAAGATAATGCTTCATCTTCCTACAGTCACGATCGGTGTAACTCAAGAACCGAGCAGACATTCGATACTACTAACGAGTCAGAACTCCCAAGCGCTTCCGGAGTCAATGTTGACAGTGAGTCGACTTATCATGATGAACAAATTGACGAGATGCTTGGTAACGTTGAGGATAACTTTGTCGACCGGCCGGATGAGTATCAAAGGTTGTTGGACGCATCCAAAACGGCGTTGTATCCTACTTGCACTAAGTACACGAAATTGACAGCTATATTGAATTTGTTCAACCTGAAGGGAAGATATGGATTGAGTGACAAAGGTTTCACGGCATTCCTCGAGCTGATTCATGATATGCTACCGGATGAGAACGGTCTCCCTACGACCACGTATGAGGCAAAGAAATGGGTGTGTCCAATGGGAGTAGAGTACAAAAAAATTCACGCGTGTCCAAACAACTGTGTGTTGTACAGGGGTGAATACGAACATCTGGACAATTGCCCGAAATGTTCGTTGTCCCGGTATAAGCATAAAGATGGTGAGTACTCCTCCGTTCAGAAAAAAAGCCCTCCAGCAAAACTTGTTTGGTATTTGCCGATTATACCCAGATTCAAACGGTTGTTTGCGAATCCGAAAGATGCAAAGAACACGATGGCATGCGGAGGGTAGAAAGAGTGATGAGAAACTAAGACATCCAGCAGATGGGCCTCAGTGGAGAAACATCAATAGACGGTTCAAAGAACATTTCGGACATGAAGATAGGAATCTGAGGCTTGGGTTATGTACTGATGGAATGAACCCGTACGGCACATTGAGTAGTCAACACAGTACATGGCCTGTTCTGCTAGTGATCTACAATTTGCCCTCATGGTTGTGTATGAAACGAAAGTACATCATGTTATCTCTCCTGATATCTGGTCCCAAGCAGCCAGGTAATAGCATTGATGTGTACCTTGCCCCTCTGATCGACGATCTGAAGCTATGTGGAATGAGGGGACCGTGGTATATGATGCTTATGCAAGAGAGAATTTCACGCTCAAGGCTTTGTTGTTCTGTACCGTCAATGACTTCCCTGCGTATGGGAACTTGTCCGGTTACACGGTTAAAGGAACATTTGCATGTCCCATTGCGAGGAAGACACTTGTTCGGACCGTTTAAAACATTGTGGGAAGAATGTTTATATGTGTCATCGACGTCTTCTCCCCGAAGATCACCCTTATCGAGTAACGAAGAGAAAGTTGTTCAATGGTCAAGCCGAAACTCGTGTGGCCCGTCTACCTCTGACCTCTGAGGAAGTGTACGAAAAGGTTAAGGACATTGAAATGTATTTGGAAACACATCAAAACCGGCGAAAAACATTTGGAAAAAGTGTTCTATCTTTTGGGAACTACCTTATTGGCGTCATCTTTCTGTGAGGCACTACTTAGACATCATGCACATTGTGAAGAACGTTGGTGAGGCAGTGAGTGGGACTTTACTCAATATACCCGGCAAAACAAAAGACGGATTGAAAATCAGAAAGGACATGCAAACCATGGGTATACGAAAGGAGTTACACCCACAAGAGAATGGAAACGAATCTACCTACCTCCTGCATGCTACACGCTCTCAAAGGCTGAAAAGATTAGTTTCTGCAAATGTCTGTACTCGGTAAAAGTACCGTCTGGGTACTCTTCAAACTGGAAGAACATTGTATCGATGAAGGATTTAAAACTTTTAGGCATGAAATCTCACGATTATCATGTACTGATGTTACATCTTCTTCCGGTCGCAATTCGAGGGATATTGCCATCTGATGTCAGAAATGCTTTAACTCGGTTATGTTTCTTTTTCAACGCTGTTTGCTCCAAGGCAATTGACGTAACCTCTCTAGATGATCTACAACGTGAAATTGTTATCACATTATGTCAACTTGAGATGTATTTCCCACCATCTTTCTTTGATATAATGGTACATCTAATTGTGCACATCGTTCGAGAGATACAGTTCTGTGGTCCGGTATACTTACGGTACATGTACCCTTTTGAACGGTACATGGGTATTCTGAAAAGTAGAATGAAGAATAGGTATCGACCAGAGGGGAGTATTGTTGAAGCAACAGTGACTGAGGAAGTCACGGAGTTTGTGACCGATTATTTGAGTGAGGCAGAGTCTATTGGTATCCCAAAACCACGACACTATGGCAGGTTTAAGGGTAAAGGTGTTATTGGTAGAAAGATCGTGCAAGTTTCGCGTCTACTTATTCATCAAGCACATTTGTTTGTCTTACAACATCTTGAGGTTGTTGAACCTTATTTGGAAACCCATATGGTTGAGTTAAGGCATCAAAATCCTTTGAAAAACCACATTTGGCTGACAAAAGAACAAAACCGAGTTTTTATCCAATGGTTCAAAGATCATGTGTTGACATTAGCATCATCAGATCCAGAAGCTGTAAGCGAAGAGATCAGATGTTTGGCAATCGGACCTGAAACTAATATTACATCTTTTGAGGGGTATGATATTAGTGGGTATACATACTACACTGCACGCCAAGATGCCAAATCGATAAACCAGAATAGTGGGGTAAAAATTGAAGCTGCTGCCACTGAGTACCACAGCGGTAACCGATCTCAACCAGTTAGTAATTGGTATTATGGTGTCATCGAGGACATCTGGGAACTAGACTATGACATTGATTCCTTTCTGTTGTTCCGGTGCAAGTGGGTGGACAACCGACGCGGGTACCAAAATGATGGAGGGCTTACCATGGTTGATCTTTCACGGTTACACGGTTATAATGATGATCAATTTGTTCTGGGAAAGGATTGCGAGCAAGTGTGGTATGTTGAGGATCCGAAAGACTGCAGATGGTCTGTTGTTCTTCCAGGAAGAAGGCCGGTTGTAATCGAAAATGAAAATGAGGATAACGATGAAAATGGGACTGTAGAGGAAACATCCTTGTTTCCTACTGGATTACCGGATTCGATTGATGATACCGAAAACGATTTGCTCTACGCACGATCAGACCATGATGAGGGTGTTTGGGTAGAAAATATGAAATGATTTATGTTTTTTTACGTTTCAGGTAATGTTGTTAGTAGAATGTAGACTGTAATATCATCTTAACTGTTATTGTTATGCATCATAGTATTTATGTTATGAGTTTAACTGATGAAAATGCTTTATGATTTTTTTTTGCAGTGGATGATCACCCTATGATGACCCCATTGGACGGCTTATCTCGACTGGAGAACCTGAGCCACAGCCGAATAGACCAAGTAAGCGGGTCACAAGAGGAGAGAAGAAGAAGGACCAGTTAGCAGTACACGAGACTGAGGCTGGCCCTTCACAGCAGACCGAAGAGGAGTCGTTGTCCACCAGAGGCGAAGAAGCAAAAGAAGAGAGGTGCAACACGTGGGCTGAAGGCTAACAAGGGCCCTCCTACAAAACCGGTGGACTTCAATCAGTTCAACCAACCCCATGGAAATTGGAAGAATGACTTCACCGCTTACGGTAGCCATTTGGTGAAGTCATATTGCAACATAAACCACAACTGGAAGCAAGTGCCTCAATCATTGAAGGATACTATGTTTCAGCGTCTTCAGGTAAATCTCTACATTATTACTATGATCTTTTGTGAAATAATAGAACATTTATGTTTACTTTACTAACTGAATGATCATGTACGTAGTCTCGTTTCTCCGTGGATCCCGCACTTAAAAAGGATGTGCTATCAGCGATGTCGAAACAGTTCCGGGACCACAAGAATAAGTTGGCTGACAAGTTCATCTACAAGATGCCTACTCCAGAAGATCCAGATGATCCAGATCATGGTGGAGACGGTGAGAGACCACCATGGGAGGTTTACGAGGCATAACAGAAGAGCAATGGGTAGAATTTGTTGAGAGGCGTCACACACCGGAGTTCCAGGTGCACTTTATTGTCATACATACATAAATTAATCTTAATTTCTTATGTTTTTTGTGTTCAATTTCACTTAACATGATCCCATTAATTTATGCAGGCTCTCCGTGCGAAACAACAAGCAAATGCTAAGAAGAATCTGTACCCTCACCACTTAGGTGGAAAAAGTATTGCTCAAAGGGTACCAGAATGGGAGCAAAAGGGATATCTGCCCACGGATGGCTCATTGGATGCCAGTGGCAGAAGAATGAAAGTGTGGGAGTTAAGCCACATTCCGAAGAACTCTACTCCCGAAAATCCTCAATACGATGAAGCCACGAGAGCAGTTATTGCTCAAATGGTAAGTGATATCATTTCATTTTCAGTCAAACTGTTCATTTCCTTTGTATATGAACTTATGTTAAACTAATAACTGTATTTGTGTGTTATATTAGGGTGAATTAAGCTCTCAGCTCACCCAGGGCACCTGGACCTCACAGAGGAATGATGATCCTCTTACACGCGCTCTTGGTAAGAAGGATCATCCAGGTCGTGCCATTGGGTTTGGTGGGCACGTTGGTATCCGCCAGGCATTTGGCGCACCCGGGTCCAGAATCAGCCAGGGACAGTCGATTAGCTACGAGGAGCACCTGAGAGCGTTGGCTGAGATGGAGCAGAGGATTACTCAGAACGTCGACGAGAGGATCGCTCAGGCTATATCAAGGATTCAGCCACAGCAGCATGAAAGCCAAGAGGTTTCTCGACCACCAGTTGATCAGTCACCCATTCAGCAGAGTGCACCGGTAGTGAGAAGTAGTGTCCACTCGGCTGATCCGTTTCCCTATGCATCTCTACAGGTTAGACTAACATTTCAATTGAGTACATGACGATTATGATTTTTCACTTGATCACTAATATCATCATAGAAGAATTCACAATTTTTATCTAAACAAGTTCCACATAACACTCAGGCACCCACTGAGTGCCATCTGTTTTTACAAATTGGAGTAGAAGAGGTCATGGTTGCATGGGGAAAACTTTTCCCCTCTCGTCCAAGTGATATTGTGCACGGTGAACCACTCCGACATTACCATGCACGAGTGCTTCTAGACGAATTTGTTGCAGAGCATGCTGACGTCGGTTTACCGGTGCCGATCCCACAAAGACCTACCGTGCGTTCTGCACAAACTGCGACAGTGCAGTGGCCTGCACGATTGGTCAGACTCCCTGGGCAGGTATTACTCTTAACCGTTGCTATAAAACTATTGGTGTACCACCTTGCATCCATATACTTAATTAGACTAATATCATAGGATATGACCGACCGAAGACTGATAAGGGCAAAGGAAAAAGAATTGCCACACCTGTGCAATCAAAGGCATCCACAAATTTTGTGCTTAGACCTGCTTTGGTGGAGAAGAGAATATTGGCCGGCTTGTCGACTATGCAGATTCTGCATTCCTCGTTGTTGCTGCTACCACCTGATTCTGATTCCCTCATGTGGAAGATCCCGAGCGGATATTTCACTATATAGTTCAAGGAGATATACATCGATTTGGGATGTATATGTCCGACTTCGAGGAGTGCTTCAGGAGGGATTGGTTGAATGTGTCGATTATCAAGTCGGCCGCCATGTGAGTGACTTCTACCTTTTATATTTTGAATTCATTATTGGTGATGAATTAGATGTTTGAATAAAAAGTTAATGACTAATGATATTGCCTCATAGGTGGGTGCATGATAAGGCGATCAATGTCTATGAAGATCGAAGATTTGGATTCCTGTGTCCTGCTATGTGCAGTGAAGTCCAGATGACAAGTGATCCGCAAGGCCTTATGCAATATATGACGAATGCCCTCTTTGAATGTTCTAACAAGTCATTTATTATGCTGCCATATCATTCAGGTATGATATTTGACTATTTCTCTTAGTATTATCTAAAACATATAGTTTGTGTTAGTTGCTTAATGATTTCAACACATTGTGTAATTTGTGGACAGTCGACATTGGTCTTGCTTGTGCTGGTGATGTCGAAGCACCCACGAATCTTGCAATTTGACTCACTTGGTACGGGTGCCAAGAGACCGAAGATCTCCACCGCAATACTGGGGTAATTAGTTTGTTATCGTAAACAACAATTATTATTACTTAACATTAACTGTTTCATAACTTGCTACTGATGCTTAAAACTATATATATTGCTGATGTATATAGTTCCATGAGAGCTGCATTATCTCTCAGGGTATAACAATGAAGAGTAACATCCCTTGGAACACTGTCAAGGTACTCTATTAATTGATAAATTTGTGTGATAATGTTTAAACTTGTTTATAACTGTCAATATGTGCGTTTGTATAGTGTCCGGTGCAGCCTGGGGGTTCAGAATGTGGATACTATGTCATGAGATTCATGAGTGACATAGTAGGAGCGGCAACCTTTTACCAGAGCACTCGTTAGACAAGGTAACATTCTTTGAAAGTTTCAGTTATGCTCTTTACATGTTGTTAGACTTGTACATTTTAGATTAATGTTCATTTTTTTTCAAGGCTTACGAAGTGTTCAAAGGTGGTCAGTATGATGATGCTCAAATTGTTGAGATGCTTGAGGAATGGTCGGAGTTCGTCTGCACAAGTTTAATGAATTGATGATCATGAAGATGTTTTGTGAACTTTTTGAGTATGTAAATGTAACTCTGTACACTTGTGGATGGTGTAATGGTAGATTTGAATTGTATTGGTGTTTTTTATTTGTAATGAAAGTGTGAATTGCATTGGTTTTGTTAACTCTCAAATTGTGGTGCGTCGTTGGTATTAATTGGGAGCTTTTATAACTTTTTAAATGTGTGCTGGAGCTCCCTGTATGGATGAAGCTTATTACAGGTCTGATTGAACCAAATGTGGTGAATATATATAATATAAGCTGGGATGGAAAAAACAAAAAAAAAATACCCATCTCGGCGGTTCTTAGGGAACAACCGCCGAGATAGGCCCCTGGGATTGACCGATGTGAGATTGACCATGGGTCTATCTCGGCGGTTCTTAGAGAACAACCGCCGAGATAGACCCATGGTCAATCTCACCATCGGTCAATCCCAGGGGCCTATCTCGGCGGTTGTTCCTAAGAACCGCCGAGATAGGTACCTAGTTCGGCGGTTTACAACCGCCGAAATAGGTGCTCACACCTATTTCGGCGGTGCTCATTTCGGCGGTTTACAACCGCCGAAATAGGCCCTTTTTCACTAGTGAAAGAATTGCTTTTTCATTTCAATGATATTATTTATTCCATTAAAAATTAAAATAATTTTAAGTATTGATACATTTGAAATGTTATATTAAATACAAATATATAATCTATTAAATTATATTTTTATATATAACATCTATATATTTTGCTCTAAATACAATGGTTATTTCTTTATTTTTTCAAATATATGTAAAATTTTTTATAAACTAGTATGTATACATATTATAAATTTATTGTCACTAAAATGTTAATAATGAATATTAATTATTAAAAGCTATAATTGAATATCTATATATATTTTAACTTTATTATCAAAAAATTATTTTAAAATGTAATATAAAATTTTTAGTTGTAACAACAAAAACGGTAAACGTATAGCATAAAACTAACTTATTCAAAACAGTCAGACGAAATCGCCGCCTGCCGAACACTAGTTTTTAAAACAGCCACAAAACAACTAACACAAAACAACCAGTAAAACTACCACGAAACAGCCAGTCAAAATAACTAGACCAAAACAACCATAAAACTACCACTAAAACACAAGAACGCAGTAGTGTTTTGTTCTGTTGTCAAAAGTCACATGAATTTGTCCTTTTTTTTTTCCTGTCAGGTAACGTTTTGGCGCATCGATTGGGGACAAAAATAAAAACGCGGTCAGAGGCATACTTGGCAGAGGCAGCTGGTGCCTGGTGATAATTAAAGAATTAAAAATCATGTAGAGATTGCAATTGCATGTTTGGAATGGATCTCTTCAAACAAAAACAAAAAAAAAAGCTTGTTTGGAATGGATAAAACACTAGCGAATTTATCAAAGGGGTAACAAAAGACACATAAATTTCAAAGTTAATGGGATTTTTATATTAGCGGAGTTCCAAAAAATTGTGGTTGAATAGATGACGCCATATATAATAAAAGAGAATCAGCTACAGAGAGAAGGAAAGTATGATACCTGATAAGCTGAAGAAGCAGTTCCGAAGACAAAACCGTGAGGAAAGTTGTTCCTATTGATGTCATCATCAACTTTAACAACAGCAGCAGCTGAAGACTCTGCCAACCACAACTGAACTAGAAGTGGTGTAGTAGAGCAGCTACAACTGTTAACCGCTGCATTTTATAAACTGTAGCCTAGCCGCTACTAGACACTAGTGTGATGAGGTAATAAATTTTCCAAATCAATTAAAACAAGCTCGGATCCTTCTGTTTCCTGTACATGTCAGGAAGAAAAGATGATATCATGAAGGAGGAAGAGGAAATTAAATTAGGCAAGGAATATTGAGAGACTAGATGTTTGATTAGGAGTTCGTACCAGTTTATGAAAATGGAGGAGACGGGGTGGAGAAGGTTATGAATTGAATGATTTTACTAGTTACAAACAAAGGCAGGAAAGAAGTGATATTTGTTTGGGAGATATATAAGAGTCTAGCAAGCTACTTTGTGAAATGGGCCAGGATTAATTAATTTGTGACTTAGCGGTAGATGTTTAGCACTCTTTTTATGTACATTATTTAATCTGTATTTGAACCAACTTGCTGATTAACAAGTATGATATCTTTGAATGTTTCTCCCGTTGTTGAGTTTTGTTGATAATTGTTGTAGGTATTTGTGAATCGTCCTTGTGGGATGCTTAGAAATAAGCGGAAAAGTAAAAAACAGGGGAGACTATGTCAAATTTTTTTAAAATTTTATTACTTTTAGCTAACATAATGTTTGGTTAGTATAGGTATGAAACCCGATAGGTTGTGGATGTACGATGAGAGAACCTTCGAGAGAGGTAGAATCTCTGCCGAATGCCTGAGGAAGATGGAAGAGTTTGTTGCTTTTGCACTACAACACCTTGAATGTATGGAATGTGGTAAAATTAAGTGCCCTTGCGACATGACAAGGTGTAGAAACAGACAATATCTTAAGCATGATGTCGTTAAGGTTCATTTAGCACCAAAAGGTTTTATGTACAGTTACTTTGATTGGATATTCCATGGAGAAGATAACACACCCGTACAAGCTACCTCGAGCAGCATTACGCCTTTTGAGGTTCCACATGTTGAAATGTTTGAGTAAATGATTGCACATGCTATTGGTGAGGTTCTAGAAAAATTCAGGGATACATTTAATTTTATGGAGGAGGTTGAAGAGGATCCAGAGGATACTCCAAATCTTGAGGCTAAATTTTTTTTGAGTTGATGGAACATGCTAAAAGAAAGTTATTCAATGGCACGCATCATAGTGTACTATCTATCGCCACTGAATTAATGTCCATTAAGAATGACTACCAAGCACCTCAGGCATTGATTGATCGAGTTTGCAAAACCTACTGCGAGCTCCGTCCAGAAACACTGACATTTCAAAAAACTTCTACGAAGCAAAAGAAAATCATGCGGCTTGGGTTACCTTATGAAGTAATCTATTGTTGTTCTGAACTATGTATGATTTACTGGGGAGAAGATAAAGATCTAGATGTATGCAGGTTTTGCACTCGTCCCAGATACAAGCCTATCAAAGAGGGGACAAAAAGGAGAAAAAGTAAGGTACCTTTCAAGAAGATGCAGTACTTCCCTCTCATTCCAAGGCTGAAAAGGCTTTACACGCTTCTCCGCAACGGCTACCGATATGAGATGGCACGCAGAACACAAAATGGAAGATGACAACATGTGTCACCCCTCCAACTCAAAAGCGTGGAAACACTTTGACAAGATTCATGCTACTTTTGCTTCGGAGTTTAGGAATGTCAAACTTGGGTTATGTACTGATGGTTTCCAACCATTTACGGCTTCTGGGAGACAATACTCTTGCTGGCCAGTTGTAATTACACCATATAATTTACCGCCTGGGATGTGTATGAAAGATGAGTTCTTCTTTCTTATAGTACGTGTTCCCGACCCTAAAAATCCTAAAGGAAAGATTGATGTGTTTTTAAAACCTCTTATAGCTGAGTTGCAAGAGTTGTGGGCTGGAGTCACAACATATGATGTGTCCAGACAGAAATTTTTTCAAATGAGAGTTGCATTGATATGGACCATAAACGACTTTCCTGCATATGCAATGCTATCAGGGTGGAGCACTGCTGGTAGACTGGCGTGCCCACATTGCATGAAAGATAGTGACACATTCACATTGCGTTGTAGTAAGAAGCAGTCGTGGTTTGACAACTCCGGAAAGTTTCTTCCTCTAGACCACAAGTTTCGTAATGATAAAAAGTCTTTCTGTAGAGGGCACAGAGA
This sequence comes from Limonium bicolor, assembly GCA_023374045.1. Taxonomy (NCBI): domain Eukaryota; kingdom Viridiplantae; phylum Streptophyta; class Magnoliopsida; order Caryophyllales; family Plumbaginaceae; genus Limonium; species Limonium bicolor. Next base: position 10,353 of record JAIOTZ010001671.1, on the reverse strand, counting down.
GACCAAGGTTGCCCCACATTTCAAAACTGGTGACAAAATACTTGCAGAGTTGAATCGGATAGGTTTAGTGAAGGTCAATGAGATTGGTTCGACTGAAGTAAATGTTCAAATTGCTAAACCTTGTGGATGGAGTAAAAGAAGTATCTTCTGGGATCTACTGTATTGGAAAGATTTATTGATCAGACATATTATAGATGTGATGCACAGTGAAAAAATGTTTTTGAAAACATATTCAACACAGTCATAAATGTGAAGGACAAGACAAAAGACACATTTAACTCGAGGCAAGAGTTGAACGATTATTGCAACCGTCATGAGTTGGCACCAGATTTGAGTTCAAACACAATTCCTAAGGCAAAATATGTCATGGACAGAGATAGTATTCAAATCTTGTGTGAATGGGTGAAAAATTTAAAGTTCCCTGATGGATTTGCTTCTAAAATTGGGAGGTGTATTGACATGGCCAATAGAAAAATGTTTGGGATGAAAAGTCACGACTGTCATATTTTCTTGCAAAGGTTGATGCCCATAGCTTTTCCACATCTTCTTGATAAAAAGGTGTGGGAGCCAATTACCGAATTGTGCCTATTTTGCAAGGAGTTGACATGCACGTCGCTTTCAGAGTCGAATATGCAAAGGTTGAACTGTCAAATTCCTGAAATAATGTGCAAATTGGAAAAAAAAATCCCACCACGCTTTTTTGACTCAATGGAACATCTCCCTCTTCATCTCGCCTTTGAAGCAAGTTTATGCGGACCTGTGCAGTACAGGTGGATGTATCCATTTGAGAGGTACATTCTATACAAGTTTCAGTAATGCACGTACTATATGTTGTACTTTTATGATGTGTAGCTCATTGGTGTAACTGGTCTGCACACACATATATATATTATAGGTACCTGGGGAAACTGAAAAGGTTCATCAGAAACAACAACAAAGTTGAGGGATCCATTCGTAATGGATTCCTTCTGGAAGAGATCACCAAATTCACAAAGTTTTACTTCGTTGACAATGGACCATTGTACCCATACAAGCTTGTTAGAAACGAGACAATGGTAGAGGATGTTGATGACAACCCAGAAAGATTATTTGTTTTTAAAACAAAGGGTAAACCGATTGGCAAAGGAACAAGAAGACTGTTGACAGCTTGTGAGTTAGATGCTGCTCAATCGTACATTCTACGAAACTGTGCAGAAATGGAGCCTTATTTTGAGTAAGATATATACAAATATTAGTAATATTCATCGTTCATGTGTATAATTCAATAGTGTGTTCACAATTCAGTTTAAATCTTTTGTTGTAGAGTGTACGAGCGACAACTACGACAAATAGAACCAACATTAATGGATGAGACAATCAACCTTAAGATGGAAACAGATTTTCCCTTCTGGTTCCGTTCATATGTAGGTGACTATACACAAATAATTATATATATATATATATATATATATATATACTAAAGTCAATATAAAATATGGTATTATGATATTCTTTTGTGTATTACAGTCAAACGATGTTACCACGCCAAATGAATTCATTCGTAGCTTGGCCCAAGGCCTGTTGAATGTGGCAACCTCCTACTCAGGTTTCTATGTGAATGGGTACAAATTCCACACAAAGTCTTACTTAGAAGACCGTACAACGTACAACTATGGTGTTTGCATTTCAGGGACAAACTATGGTGACTCAGAGTATGATTATTACGGGGTGCTGAAAGAGATCATCGAATTAGAGTATCCCACATTACCTGTGAAGAAGATTGCAATGTTTAATTGTCATTGGTTTGACCCAGAAAAGAGAGGAGTACAAGTACATCCTCGATATAAGCTGGTTGACATTAATCATACAAGGAAATTTGACAAGTACGAGACGTTTGTGCTAGCTGATAAAGCCGTTCAAGTGTATTATTGCTCATACCCATCAAAGAAGAGGGATAGGAAAGATTGGTGGACTGTCTCTAAAGTGAAAGCAAGAAGCACTTTGAACATGCCCGACTCATCAACAATTGATGAGGAGGTTCAGCAACTGCAAGATGAAATCGTAGATCATGTGGTTTTATCACCTTTGGTAGATGATGAAGAAACATTTGATTTAGTAGACATAATAGATACAAAAATTTAACAAGTAAACTTACATACAACTACTATGCAACATCAATATATTATTGTTTTCATTTGTTTTTTAATTAGTGTATAAAAATATTTATTCTACCATGTGTTTAATGTGATGTTTGTCATGGGTTTTCATAGTGATGGCAGGTGGTAGAAGTTTTTTTAAATTTGGGTGGTCATTTGGTCGAAGCAGAGCCAGCACTTCTACTCCCCCAGGTGATTCTCAGCAGGCTACAGCTGATCATGTGGATGGTTCCAGTCATGGATCCTTGTTGGGTTCTACACATCCGCCCCCTTCGCACTCCTTGTCAGGACGAGCACCCATAGGGACCCCTTATTTTGACTCTCACCCATACTATTCTTCTATTGTCCCGGATTCACAGCGTTTGTTAAGAGACGTCGATCTATATATCTACCTCTACGTCGAGCCTACTCCTCCACCTCCATGGCAGCCTACTCCTCCACGTTAGCCGACTCCTCTACATCAGTCTACTCCTCCACGACATGATGATTCACCACCATCTGACGAAGCACCGCATAGCTCAGAGGCTTCACACGGTGATGGTGTTGATCCCCGCGTGGTCATTACTATCTCTGACAGGTAAGTACTATGTAAGTACAAAACAATTCTCAATAAACTTGTTTTTAATATATATATATATGCTAATTGTCAATTTGTGACGCATTATATAATTATAGGGAGCTACTACCTACAAACAAGGTTGCTCGTTCTTTTTTTCCTTGCTTTGAGACGAGGTTGTTTCCAAAGGGTTATAGTTGGGAGGGTTTGGGCCAGGACGACCATAGATTTTATTTCAATGAATTCAAGGTACTTAACCATTCTTAATCTTTAACTTCTTTTTTTTATATGTTATGCTTACACTTACTAATTTATGCAGAAGCGCTTATGTTGGGATCCTGACCTTGAGAGTGTCGTCTATGAGTTATTCTGTGCCTTGGGCAGAAAACGATATTCAGACACACTCTACAAGATGAAGGCTAGGAAAATGAAGAGAAAAGTCAGAGATGAAATCTGGCAGGCTTGGGAACAACAGTGGGCGAATAAGAAGTTTAAGAAGACCAGCAAGACTAACTCTAGCAACCGGAGGACTGAGCACACACCTGGTGGTGGTCTATCTACTCATGCGTGCGGTTCTCGCACGATAAAGGAGCATAAGATGGTTCTGGTGAGTCTTTTTGTTTTGCAAGTGTATATGAAACTGGATGCAAGTACATGTGAATGTGAATATGATAATGCAACTTTGAATGCATGATGTGAGTTGTGATTGTTATCAAATTCTGATATGTGCAATATTGGATTGTATATGTGTGGGCAAATGCATAAAAACAGGCGAGGTTATGTCAGATCTTTTTAAGCCTTGATCGATTAATCATTATCTGATTCTGACTGAACATCTTGGTTTTTTTGTGTGGGAAAATATAAAAAAACAGGGGAGGTTCTGTCAATTTTTTTAAAGGCTTGCTTCTAATTTAATCAAGTGTTTTTTTGTAGACTAAGAAATACGGTACAGAGCCAGATGCTTACACATTGTTCATACACACTCATTCGAGCAAGGATGAGCATGGAAACAATGTCCTAGTATGCTCCAAGGTCGAGGACACTACTGTAAGTGTTTTAATTTAACTTATTTAAGTTGAGCTACATTATTGAAATTTATTCATTAACAATTGTAACACCCCCGTCTATTAATCCTAACTCTCACCGTAATCGCTTCGTAACAGTAATTAAAACATACATTAATCGCAACATTCGCAGCGGAACACTCTCACTAACTAGGCGGGTGTCACAACCATCCACCCATCTGCTTAACCATCCATCCGCAGTGATGACGAGGTTAACTTAACTCATGATAAATCCATATAACTCTAAGAACTAGTGAGCAGCTATCAAGATTCAATTATACATCGATCATCACTTGACGTATCTATTACAATGACATAATCCATGATTCCTCCTACACATATCGACTAGTCAAATTTAAAGCCATACCCAATCCCGCACTCCGGCGTCAATCATAGTATACTGCAAAAATGTGGTTGCCAAAAGGCTCAACACGAGGCTGAGTATGTTGAACTATATGATCCTAATTGCCTTTAGGCCACATGAGTTAATTAGCCGTCTTGATTAGCATGCTATTCAATTTTCATGCTGTTCCAGTTACAAGTATATAAAAGACTGTAAAAGCGGAATGTAAACACACAACAGTTCACCAAGTAATCACCACAAACAACATATTAATAACCATGCACAATAGTCGCCAGATCGAAATCGTAATCGCAAGTTCGTTATTCAATCGTCTGGAGCCCCGCTCCCACCAACTCTCTCATCATCCTTTGGGTGTCACGTTAGATGGACAATTCCCCATTAACACCTCACCAAGTTTTAGTTATTATTGGACAGTAGTCCCATTGCCAATGATTCAAGATCATTTGGCTTCCCCGACGTCTCGTGAGAAACGTCCGTGTGGCCCGAAGCCGTGTACCTACGTTAGTACCCAACGCCAACGATCTAAGACGATCCTTGGATTCCTCAACGAGGGGCTCCATGCCTGGACTCCCCTCTGGTGATCACACTGCGCAACCTGCTGGAACGAATGCAGACCAGGATTTCCCCGTACATATATCACGCCACCTCATCATCCACCATTTCTCCATAGTTAGTGTTTTAACCGGCTCATCATTGTTAGTTGTGAGTCCCTTGGAGAATACATTTTTATTTATTTGATGCCCCATTGGGTCTTACACATACCTAGGAGAGGTCTAGGTTATATTCATGTTCTGTGCCAATGCTCTAAGGTTGGTATTACCGAACCTTTCTTCCTAAGTTTTAGGTCTTAGATAATTTGAGTATATTAATAGTGTCGTACTCGTCGCGTTACCAACCTCGCTCGTATCATCGTTAAATGATTATCGATATAGCCAAAGGCGTTCGCGCACAAATAATAAGACGCTAGATAGTCGAGCAGGTAACATATCAAAACACATGCATATTCATCCATATCATCTTAAGCAACTAGCACACAGATGTCTGAACTCAAAGAATCCATCAGGGTTCAGACCATAGAATCCAACATACCTTACACGTTGTCGCCCGCGTGATAACCCCTGCGTAGGCTCTAACGCTCACAGTGCTCGTGTCTACCCACTCGTATATATCTGGTATACACATTGTTCTAATATCAGTACGTATATACGTATTTCGTATTTGCTTAACTAACCTAGACCAACCCGTACTTCCAACCCATGTCTAAGTCTTAATTGACCTCTTGTTATCTCGATCGTCGTTAGCCTTAAGGATTTATATTTCAGCTACCCGTTATAGTTTACGAGTGTGTAATTGTTGCTACGGTAGTACTATTTACCACATGGAAGTTTCGTTCATGTTTTGTTTGCATAATGTCGGTTTACAGGCGTACGGAAATAATGTTACGTTGTATGCATGACGCTTAAACATTCCGCTATACAAACTGGTTCGAGTAGTTATTTTTTTATGTAGGAGCATGGGCTTATCTATACATATATGTATATATATAATTACGTATATATTGCAGTTGTAACTATACGTCATTGCTTACGTACTGTTCGCGTGCATGTAAAATATTACCCCACTGTAAACATTTACAATACGGTTGTCGTTACATTTACGTTTCCACTGGTAGTAGCATAATCTCTTATGTGGCTCGTTATGCACGTTATATCCTCGTGCTATGTTACGAGTTCAGATAATAAAATTATTATAGAGCCCCCTCTTATAATATATTCTTCCAAACTTAATATAATGTCTCATTACGTCACCCAAGACTTTATAATATACATTATGTTCAAACTTTAAAATTCTCTAAACAACCCATGTATATATATATTGTCGGTAACTACAATCTCTTCCCCTCATAATTTGATTACTTATGAGATTAACGCATATATCATAAGCATTACATTTCTAGTCTTATTAAATTATAACTAAGGTTTTCAAACATTATTATATACATATAGTATGTATATAATTTCCGAATGGCATCAATATTTTTCCGAAAATTCTTATGTCATCTCCTATGTTTTGTTTATTACATAATCACCCCATATCCCATACTTGATATATTACTTACCTCATTAGTTTATAATATCAGGTATCTTAATATTATAATGTACATACATATGTATACTTACATTCATAGATAACCCCTCAACTTATTCAAATTTGGTTATTCACCCACCTCTTCCTCATAATTACATTATAGCCCCCTTTATTTTATAAACTGCCATTCTAATTACTTAAAACCTTAATTATACACCTTAATTATTTAACCCTCATTTTAAACCCAAAACTTTACCGAAATTACCAGCTGACCCCTAAGGTCTTTAATTTCCGTTCCTATGCCCAATTACTTCGGTAATTAAGTGTTATACCCATAAGTTTTATAATTGTTACACCTTAATACCTAAACCATATATATAATTCTTAATTAATTTATATCATCAATTAAATTTCAAACCTTTCCAAAATTAGATATTAACCCCCATAAATATTAAAATTTATGTTTTATGCCCAAAGCCTTCGGTAATTACATTACTTACACCTAGACTTTATAATTGTCACAATTTAATACTTAGCTATATAGTATAGCTCTTAATAAATTAAATAATTAAGCTTAACCCCAATAATTCTCTAAACTTTCCAACAACCCTCAAGGGTTCCCATAATCACATTTTGACCTTTATAATTTTGGTAATTACATATACTCCTCTAATCTTTTTTATAATCATTGATTTTGACTTAATTTTCTTTAAATACTTAAAATAATTATCCTTGTCATTTTAATTTTGGTCAACCTTCATATGTGGTCAAGGTTGACCACTTAAATAATTCTTTGACCAGTTTTGATAGTATTTATGAAACTACCCCCATAGTTTCCTAGTTTTACAATTTACCCCTAATTTTATAAAATTCATATTTATACTTATAAAAATCCCAAAAGGTTATCCCTCTTGTATTATTATTTATACTCTATATTTCTCTTTTTTACATTTTGACCCATATGTGACTTATTCATTTATTTAGGATATTTTCATAAGGTTTTAAAATTCTTTTGGGCCATATTAGAAGCTTATAATTATACCAACATTTCCTAATACATTCCCAAGTAACTATAATTATTATAATTATGGCTTGCACCAGAATTTTTGTATACCATCTTTTAAATCAATCTAAAATTTATTTATAACGCCCAAAATACTTATATTGACATGGCCTAAATATATGGCCTTAAAATAGCATACTAATTATTTCAAAATAGTATTCAAATGTCTCTAAAATTTTTCCATGACCACAGTTGTGCAAAATTTTACAAAAACCCTTTTTAATTCCATTTCCTCCCATATTTATAATTAAGTACACATTAACAACTTCAGTAACCTATATATCTATCCGACACTCCATATACATGTAAATATATCCATCTATATATTTTTTTTCATCCTAACCCATACCAAGTTATATATTAACAACTCCAAATAACACATATATTTATCCAACACTTGCTATGCATTTTCAGCTCAATACCACACACATATATGCTCGGTAATTTCTGCATATTAATAACTCCACATGTATATATATTCACACCCATTACGGTTACGCTTTATCAGCTCCCTAGGCATGTATATATGTACTAATCTTTGTTTCTTTTTCAGTTTCATTCACATCCAACTAGCAACTTTTAAGGCATTTAAGATAGTAATCACCATCTTACCTTAATTAACTTGACAAGCTTCACGGCACCTTCCACCCACTACAATCTCCTTCCCCAACCTAGTTGTATGCATATATATATATAATATGGTTAGAATCTGTATATGCCTCTGTTTAATTGTGCAGGAATTTCCAAGGTTTTGGTCAGCTTACGGTTTTTTTTTTTAAGGCTTCTACAACAGTTTTTTTCGGCAGCTCACTTATAGCCCCCTTGCTGTGTCTTTCGGTGCAGTTTGGGCTTTAGGGAGGAGCTGGGGATAGGTTCCATGCATATGCTCTACACCTTGGAGACATAAAAGAAGAGGATGAAGCAAGGTGGTTGTTTCCCATGTCACCAGAAACAAGGAATGGAAAAGAGGGACTGTAGAACCGAGAGAAAAAGAGAAAGGAGAGTGTTGTTTACCTTATTTTCTTAGCTCCTTTCATGGAGTTATGTGCTGGTTTTGTGCTCAAGAGGGGGCTGTAACAGGGCTTAAACCGTGAGCATCAAGAGGACAAGAAAACGCATGTCAAACAGCTAGTAACTCTCGGCATTAACATGAAGAGAAGGAGGTGGTATTCCACCGTGATTTTTCTCACCATAGATAGTCAAGGGAATTTCTCCTTCAGATGTGCAACTTCTGGTGGTATTGGAACTTTCAACGGTGGCCTTTCTAAGCCTTGGTTTGATTGTTGTTTTTTTTTCCTGCTGGTTGTTTACTGGTTTCTAGTTGATGTTCTGTTGTTGCAACTGACTGCAGTGCCCTTTTTTGTTTTTGCTGTTGCTGCTACTTTTTTTTGTCTTTGTGTCGCATGCTCCTCTGTCATTCTGGAGTTTTATTTTGCTCGTTGCTGCAGACTACAACAGAGAGGAGAAGAAATTGCAGTGGAGTATACAGGAGGAAGAAAACATGCTGGGAAGGAAAGGAGAACATGGGAGTAAGGAGGTAGTGTTACTGTTTTTTTGTAAGCTGTTACTTGGTTTTTTTTATACATCTAACAGAAAGAAGAGCTAGCTTTCTCATGTTAATAATGCATACTGCAGAGGCGTGTCGCGACGTTGAATTGAACAACGGTGTTTGTATGAGCATCAGCAAAACAGGCATCGACAACTTCGCTGACGGTGATATAAAACCGTCCTCTTCCCACCGTGTCCACCATATCTGCCAACTAGAGCTTGCAGTTCACGAGAAGGAAAAGGGGCTTATTTTCTTTTTCCTTGTGTGTGTGAGTCTTTGCAACAGAAAGGGAGAGGGAGGAGTAGATTACTCTTTTCTTTGTTGCTTGCCTGGTTATCTGTCCGAGAATGGAGCAGAATGCGATAGTCTACTGGCGTGGGAACAAAGCAGGAAGGCTGGCATAGATGAATAAGAATGGAAGCAGCTGAGGTGACCTTGATGGATTGGTAACGTGTGAGAGAAAAGAAAAAGTAAGATCCAGTACTGTTTGTACTATAATACTAGTAACTCATCCTAATGATGTTTTCTTTTCTTTATTGTGCAGGTGTGCAGGCGGCCACATGTTGGAGGGATTTGAAAACTTTTTCACATTATAGGTTTTGTATATATATATAAATATGACATTATTACTTATAACATTTTTTTTTGAAGTGTATATATATAAATATGTTTGTGACTGTAATTTGTTTAGAGTATATAAAATATTATATACTTTATTAGGGTATACTAATGGTAGCTAACTTATGTACTAATATGTACATGTGACATTAAGTTTAGAAGTTTAATCTTATGCCCATTTGGAACTATATATTTGATACCCTAATGTTAATGGTAATTATTGCTCACAATTTTAATTTAGTCTTCACTAATCTAAAGTAGTAATTATTCGGGGTATTTCAACAATGAGTACTAATTATATCATTGTGTTAAATTATGAAGCATAAATACGAAGAGCTGTTAGATGTTGCCACTCAGGAGTCTACCACTCCTGATGATCCATCTCTGCAAGCCACACCAGTAGACCCTAATGAAATTTTTTATAAGGCTGTTGAAGGGAAATCTAGAAAGCAGAGGGTCTACGGTGTGGGCGAACTAGCACCAGCGTACTTCCCTGACTCATTTCATAACACCAGCACTAGCTCACGTGCTTCCGGCTACGACCATAGCACATACGAGTCCATGAAGATGGACATTGAGCGGGAGCTGAGTCAGAAGTTAGATGATAATTACAGGCAGCAGGTTCGTATTGAGGAGAGGGAAGCGGTGCGCCAGGAGATGTTTAGCAAGGAGATGTAGAGGATGATACGAGCGCAGATCTCCCAAATGTTTCCCTCTCAGCAAAGTCGGCCATACGGTGATCTTGACGCTGACTCTAGTACGGGTGGATGGGGTCAGTGGCCTAGAGGTCCGCATGATGGCTCAGGTGGTTCGGGTGGTCCGCGTGATCAGACGGGATATCGTCCAGGGGATGGGCATGGTTGGGGGGGTATTAGATAGATATGACATTTGACTTTAACTTGAACTATATCTGTAT
>JAIOTZ010001670.1:0-30240 GCA_023374045.1 Limonium bicolor | reverse complement strand
GCCTTGTTGAGATCTTTTAGATTGTTCCCCAATTTTATTAGATGTTTAATAATCATCTAGATCATTAATAGGTCATTTAATTATATTTAAAGATTAGGGGTATTTCACTTAATGTCATGGTTAAGGTGGGATTACACCTTACCAACAACATTCCTTACAGATCTTCATTATTATGTCTACTTTCATTCAGATCCTCTAGAGTCTAAATGGACCAAACAAGTTGATTTATCTTAAGAGATGATTGTTCGAGATCTTGTTATCCTATGTTAGGTTGTGAATGATGTGTCTGTGTGCTTCTAAGTTGAACATAACAAGGTAGAAAAAGGCCCTAACAAATACTTTGAAAGGTTTCCCTGGTAGGGTTTACTGCTAGATGAAGAGATTATAGATGGTTTGTTTGGAGGATAGTTGAACAATTATTTTTTGGTCCACGTTGTCTTGCATATGGTTTCTTCTTTTCAAGTTAGAAGTTAGGATGATGTGCCACAAGTCACGCATCGCATACAGATAGAAAGAGATCTCGGGTAATTTAGTTAACTAGAGGACTAGTGGAGATCCCACAACAAGGAGCTCATTTGTAACTGGTACCCTCTTTCCTCCTTATGGTTGTTAACGTAATTTCATGCTATATTCATATTTGATTGTCTTATTCAGGTTAGATAGGAGGACGTCAGTTGTAGATCTCAGGTTTGGATGGTTCTAAGATAGTTGGCTCTACTTGTCAATTATCAGAATAGTTTTAGAAGATGAAAAGACTAAACGAGCAATGAACCGTGCTACATAAAAAGAACGAAAGACCACAGGGAGGAGTAACTGATCTCATCCTGATACCGTAGAACACGAGAGGATAATGTTGGGCTAACAAATCTCGAGCCCCACTCAGACATCCCACCCCCACATGCACCTACATTCGACAAGGCACACAACTATGAGCCTAATCCAGTGCTTCAAATGCTTTCGCCATTGACACATACATTTAATGATGGTACGAGCTACCAACACATTCCAGAGTCGTTCAAGCCGCTCACACTAACTATATAAACACAGTCATTAAGGGTTGGATGGTATGATGAGTTGCTTAACAATGAGAATTTAGCTATTAAGGGTACAATCACCACATTGAGCATGTCGAACCCAAACATCTAGTGGTGTTAATTTTTTACCTGATGCTAATGCACATGACTCGCGTGGACATCGACAACGACAATAAATTAGTTTACACAGTCCCGCCACACAAACTTGCAAACACAATGTCTAGGAAATAGATCGCATAGAATAGATTCATGTGATAAGAAAATCTTTGCTCAATAAGAAATGTAATAGGGAAATCCAATTGACATTTCAAATAACTTGTACATGGAGCATTTTCAACATTGTTTATATAACTCTAGGAACTAGAGGATAATAGCCGAAGGTAAGGAGATATTAGAAATGTCAAACTAATCCTAGAAGAAAACTCATCAAACTAGCACATCATCCCTTGTTGCAAACAACTTCTAATTAGTTTCATTGTGGGACACCTCTACGATAAAGCTTGGATTTCCTCACTATGTTGGAGCATCCACATTAACTTTCATAAAGAGTTCTTCAGGATAAGGGATCTAGATTCAGATGAAACCAATATCTAAAATTTGAAGTTAGTGACCATATTTTCTATACCGTGAGCAGATCATCCATTATCATTCAATCACAACAAGTCAAAGAAACACACATTTGGCTTAAGGAATATCATACTGGACCCTTCTTCCACTAACTCTTTTCTACCCACGCAAAGTCTATAATAGTTCAGTTCTGGAGTCGAAGATCATAGTTCTCAAACAAGCAATTGTAAAGATTCTTGAGCGTCATCAGGATTAGGTAGTGGTAGCTCCTTTAATCATATTAAAAAGTATTCCTTGACAAGATTGATACTCCTTCAAGTGTTCCAGTAGCAACCTTCAATCAAACTTTAGCGTACTTGGTCCAGTAGATACTCGTACAACATCTTCTATTCATAAATTGGCACACGACTTTCTATCGATAGATACAAAGAGCCCACCATGGTATTTGCCGATAAGATCCAGACAAAATATCTTTTTTTTCACCCTTCAAAATTCAAAACTAGTATGATCCAACCTCAAATTCATTGGAATGAAGCAGATGACAATCGGGCTGAGAATTGATGTGTGCCCAGAGAGATCACTAAAAGGCCTAGTCTTGAGAGACTCCAGGGCGCAAGTAGATATTAAGAGATCCCTGAATAGATGAACTTTTGAAACTAAGAACTAGGATAATCAAGAATATTGAGTACTAGCCAAGCCGTTTTTCTTCCCCGAGAGTAGCATGATGAGACCAAAAATATTTGCAAGTATACAACAAGGACTGAAACCACACTCGTAGGACAGCTACACTGCTATGCTTTGGCTACTAAAAGAAAGAGAAGGTCGGGATTTCTCTCACTTTCGGCATAGCAGGTATCCCGCAAGGACCCGCACATGTTGAAGCATCATGAACAACTCCTTATCTGTTATTCCTCCACGAGGACTTGTTTATGGCAGAAGAGTGGGTGCGGTGAATGCCTTCTGAAAGTCAAGCATAAGCAGGAGAGAAACCTCTGGATTATGCTTCACCACATTCCGGGAATAGTAGACCACTTAGACACAATTAACACAAGGGAGTTTCATAATTGATGATTCCAGTTACCAACTAACTCCACAAAGTAATTCCGAACACCCCACCCTCCACTGATCTGCAATTTAGCAGCATCTCGAAAGGGCATTGTTTTAAAATCAAACGAACTTCAATTATGTCAAAAGAGCCAAGCGGACATGAAAGACAGCATATTTTGGTTGACAAGTACAACCGAGACTGAAACCTAATTGTTTATAATTTGTGCTAATCGAAATTATATTGACACCACTAGCAATTGGCAACTGAGTGAAAGTTTCAAACAAATCATATGCACATCTGAAAACTTACCAAAATCAACAATAAACATCATCATTTAGATAGGTCAAGACAGGAGTTAATCCCATCACCAAGACATTAATGATCAACTTAGCTTAATGTATTTCCTATTCTGATTTTAATCCATATAGCTTCAACCCATAATAATAGCCACAGCCTTAGATACAACACCCTTTCCCATGGTTTCAATTTCAGTAAAGATCAATGATGACACTAGAGTAAAGAATAGAAGAGAAAGCTGAGTACAGTTATCAGGAAAGGAGAACATGAAGTAGACAAAAGGGCAATGAATCAAAGAGAAAACCCCGGTGGATCCACGTGCTAGCTCAATTAAAGAAATTGATCACGTAGCACCAAATCATCTTTCACGTTCCAAACTCTTTGATCAGGGTGTGCTGAATGTACAATATGTGACAGAGTTTCAATCATACAAATAGAGAGCTCAGAATCATCTTTGATCAGGCAAGAATGAAGAACATGCGGGCCTCCAGGCTGCCAAGCAAATCGTTGCCGTATGTTATTATGTTATAAGAGAACACAGAAGCAGCATCAGGCTAAGATTGAAAGTATATACATGCAATCATATACGCATAATAAACCCAACTTCACTGTCCTTATTCCATCTCCTCCCTTCATTCATTTACAGACCCTCAGATGCTTTGCCCCGCCCGACCACCTGAATCTCACAATCCCGGATACCGGAATTGCATTTTTGCAACATCACAGCCTCTCGTAATTGATCAAATCAAGGGGAACTTTAATCGAAAGTAAGGAAGAAGAAGGACGATAGGCGGCTGACATAAACGAGTAATTCAAACCCACAGTTTGTGTTACTCCTCTTTCTTTACTTTCCAAACCCTAACTTGCGTTCTGGGGTGCTCTAACAAAGAAACTTGGGCGCTTTGGTATGAATTTCCTGCAAATCTGCTGACTGCAGTGAAATTGATCGCGGGAGTGATGTAGAGGGCTCAAAGATGAAACGACCTAGGGGCTGCAAAGCAAATAATTGTCAGTTGTGAAAGATGATAAGAAATTAAAAAGACCAAATAGCGAAGAGGGACAAAATAATTCCACCTTCACTCTCCACCTTCTTGCTCCTTCCCTTCAGTCGTTCACAGACAGTGAGATGCCTTGACCCGCCCACTGACAGTCACTCAAATACTCGCATTCGCCTGAGTTCTCAATTCTGGATAACAGAACTGAATTTCGGGTATATTTTCTCAATTTTCTCTCAATAAAATATTATTAATTACTCATGAAGACCAAAGCAGAACAAAGGAGTATATACACTAGATCTCATCTGATACAGTTCACAAAACAAAGACGTAATTGAGATGACTTTCAGGACCAAACAGACTGAAGCATACTCGATACGCAGATACCCTGAGATACCCTGAGAAGCTACATAAGAGAAACCAACAGAGACTATACCAGAAGCTTCGACAGCTCCCCTAATCATTTCATAGGAACCACAAAACACTCTTCGGTTCAATAAAAAAGACGGTACGTTTCTTCCTCCCTGGAACCGCGTAAACATCCCACTCTCCCCACAGCACCGCGTCTGACGCACACAAACTAGACGGAAAACGTTTAAAACGATCATCATAGGTATAATTTAGTACAGTTACATGCACATGAACACGAGGAGTCTCGGTTCTAAGGTGGGGATGGGACGGGGAAGATTTAAAACTAGAGGGCTCAGAATCGCCTTTGATCAGGCAGGAACGGAGAACCGGCAGGCCATTGCGGGCTGCAAAGCAAACCGTTGTCATATGAACGGAGAAAGAAACCTTCACCGACTCATAGACCCTCAGATGCTTTACCCCGCCCTCTCAATAACCCGCCTTACTCGCATTCGCCTGGATCTTACAATTCCGGATGCCAGAATTGCATTTTGCGTCGTCACAGCCTCTTAAAATTCATCGATGTTGTGCGACTGTAAATGACAAAGCAGGGAGGGCGATAGACTCCCGTCATAAAGATGGATGCAAATGTACTTTCAAACCCACAGTCTCTGTTATTCCTTTCCCAATCTCCCTACCCTAACTTGCGTTATTGGGTCCTCAAACAAAAAAGCTTGCGCTCTTTGGCTTGAGCAAGGAGAGGGAGTGGAAGTCGGAGGCGGTTTTTGTTGAGAATTTGTACTCATCGACTCGACACAATCAGCCACCGAGGTGACAGATTGTATACCGGAGAGGGGCAAAATCGCCGCCGTAAAAACACCCACATCTCTCCCCGTCTCATACTTAAACTAATGATTTATCTCTTCAGAGGCACAAACAAAGAAGAGAATGAAGAGAGGTGCGAGCATGTATGTTCCTTGTTCGCCAGTTAGGGTTGCAAATTACCGTGAGTGAAGAGAACGAAGAAGACCGTGGAATTTTTCCAGAATTTTTCAATTCCTTAATTGCCAAACAGCAGGACTACCTACTTCTTATAGTTATAATTATCTTTCTTCTGATGTTCGATAAACAGAGACTTGTTTATGGGCCAGACAGCAAATGATAAACCCACTTTTTAAACTCAAAACAAAGCCCAAACCGGTTATACAGTTAGGGTTGGAATTTGGAAATTAGCGTGAGCCAAGAGCATGAAGAAACCCTGAATGTTTTTTTACTGAATTTTGCAATTCCTTAATTGCCTTATTTCATTCTCTCAGTGGCGGACCCAGGATTTTGTAACATAGGTGTCAAAATATTTGATCATTATTTATAATGCTATAAAACCTTAATCATTGTACTAATAAATAAAACTGGAAAATCACATCAAATATTAAGAAACTATAACTTATACATCAAATTAGATTTCTACGAGTCTTCATGTTCTGAAACCTATTAATAATAACATCATTGGAAATAGTAGAAAACACATTTTTCTCGATGAAAGTCACCAGAGCATCATTGATGAATTCATCGCCAATTCGGTTTCGTAGACGAGTCTTCACAATTTTCATTGCAGAAAAAGCTCTCTCTACTGTTGCAGTTGCTATAGGAAGAACCAAAGCCAATTTCAGAAGTCGATAAACCAAGGGATACCTCTCATGTTTCTTGGTTTTCACTAAATTTTGAGAAAGATCATTAAGTGTGTCCAAATTAGAGAACTGAGCATCTGCATTAACATCTCGAATGTATAAAGATAGTTGAACTTCAAGCTCTGAACGATCATGTTGAGAGAAATCATCTGGATAAAACTTAACCATGTTCACCAACTTCTGTAAATCAAAGGCTTCAAATGAATCAATTGGACTAAGACAAGCCACATGTAGAAGCAATTCTGTATTTCTCTCTCCAAAACGATTGTCCAACTCATGAAGCAACAAGTCAATCACTGATATAAAGAAGTCAACACGATAGTGGTGCAGATTGGTCTTTTTCACAGTTCCTCTCCTTGGTCTATCTTGAAAGACATATGGATCATTCATATTTGGAATTGGAATCTCATATTGGTTACAACAAGAAGAAACATCTGCCATAAGTGAATCCCAACCATTATTTCTCATTTCTTGTAAGCTTCCTTTGCAAAGTTTGACAAGGTTCATGGCATTCACAATATCCTGGTCTTTCTTTTGCAGAGAAACCGATAAAATATTGGTAATCCCAGCATTTTCAACATCAACTTTAAGCCAAATGCAAAGTCAAAGGTACGTAAAGAGCGTAAAAGGCCACGTGCTTGGGCTCTTTTCTCAGACAAAAGCCCTTCATCTCTAATATTCCAAAACTTCAAACACTGTGCATAGTAATAAATTTAAACTCACAAGAGTTCCATAGTGTGATCCCCATCTTGTATCTCCAGCTCGTTTCAAGACCATTTCTTGATTCAATCCTTTTCCACTTTTGACTTCTCCACCATTTAGTGCTTCGACAAGTTTAGCAGCTTGAGTTTCACGTACAATATCCCGCCTCCTACTAGAAGCGTCCACAACATTGACTACACTATTAACTAGATAGAAAAGAGAACCAACCTCTTCATGGTCCTTTGAAATTGCCACAAGTGTGAGTTGAAGTTGATGAGCGAAACAATGGACATAATAAGCTGACTCATTTTCTTTCAAAATCAAAGACTTGAGTCCATTAAATTCACCCCGCATGTTACTTGCCCCATCATATCCTTGTCCTCTAAGTCTCGACACACTCAATCCATTTTCATTGAATAAGCGATCAATGGCTTTCTTAAGTGATGCGGAGCAAGTATCCTGAACATGAACTATTCCAATAAATCTCTCCATAACCCTTCCCTTTTTATCAACAAACCTTATAGCAACGGCCATCTGCTCTTTCTTCGATACATCGCAAGACTCATCAACTAAAAGACCAAAATAATCACCATCAAGCTCTTCAGTGATAGTCTTTACAGTTTCTTTTGCAGCTGCATTCACAAGATCTTTCTGGATCTTTGGGGACATCATTTGATTATTTCCCGGAGCATTTCTCATAGCTACCTTTGATATGTCTTCATTATGGTCAACAAGAAACTGTAACAACTCAATAAAGTTTCCTCTATTTGATGACTCCTCACTTTCATCATGACCTCGAAAAGAAAGACCTTGATTTAAAAGAAATCTTACACAATCAAGTGATGCATTCAATCGAACCTTGTACTCTGCCTTCATTACGTCAGACTGCTTGTTCAAGTTTGCTCGAATTGATTGGTTTTGGTTCATTAGTGCATCACACATTTGCACTGCAATATTATGTGAACTGCCAAGAATGCCAACATGTGACTTGAGGTTTTGTTTCTTATTTCAATATCTAAAACCTTCAGTAACAAATGCTTGGCCTCCAGTATTAAGACCGATCTCATCTTTAAACAAATAACAAGGCAAACAGTAGGCAGCATCCTCCAAAATGCTATATTCCAACCAACTTTTGAATTCATTAAACCAATTCGAGTTAAAGCGACGATTGAAACCTGCAATTATCCTTTGAGGAAATTTGTAATGTCGAGGCTGACAAGGACCTTTGAGAATGTATGCTCTTCTACTTCATCTCGATCATTTGGATGATAGTTGAGGATACTTATCCTTTCCCCTGGATCTGTTGGAAGATTATCCAAATCAACACCCCGACTTTGTTTACTTCTTTTACCAACTACATTTTCCTCGTTCGGTATATCAATTCTTTCTTGCGTAGGAGTTTGCTCCGATGATGAAGCTATTTTTCTTTTAAAAAACCTTTCCATATCAACCTATAGAAATAAAAGAAGTAATATTATCAATTATACCATATCTATAATAATTGTATTTCAAGTCAAGAAATGTAAGATGATTAAATTCTTACTAACAATTATTTAGCAAGTTTTAATTAATAATTGAACTATTGAAGACCTAAATATAAAAATCAATGACTAGATAAAAATTGAACCCCACAAAAAATTAAAAATTTGGAAGCATATGAAACATATAGAATATCAAGATATAAAATTAGATACAAAAATTAAAGATATCCATTGCCATTATAAAACTATAAATTTTAGTATGAGCTAAATCTCAAAATACATTCTTTATCACTAAACGATGTATGCCATTAGCTAATTCAACTGAATACAACAAATTAAATTCGGGACTCATCTAACCTAATCCATAGCCAAGAATTAAGTTAAAAAAAAATAACAATTCCTACTCTATACGGCATCAATCTTTTTTTTTTTTTTGATAATTTGAGGCACAAGGCCTAAGAGATCCGCAAATGCGGTAATACAACCATATCAGCTTGGGCACGAAAAGCACCTCAATGTGGTTCAGTTGTAGAGAGGTTCAGAATAATCAATAGTATGACAGACTTGAGATAAATAGTAGGAGTCATCTCAATCTCATTCCTTCCCTCCGATAGTTCAAGAATTACTGGTCGACAAAAACAGCAATCACCTAACTAACTTCTATTGCAATGATGGCTACGATAAACAGGTACTTGATTCACGTATAAAAGCTAGCACCTCTTCCAACGAGCACAAAGAGAGAGTGAGGTGACTTGACTTGACGGGAAGTAGAAACTTAAATATAAAATCAAGGATCGAAGAGCAAGGATGGATTCGATCGATAAAGTCCTCATGAATTGAGAGCATCAATTAACAAGAACATTTGTAAAAAACAAGCAGAGAGAGAATCAGTACCGGAGAGACTAAGCAGAGGAAAGAGCCGGAATGGAGAATTATACGGCATCAATCTCACTACAACTAATGCAATTAAAAAAAATTGAAATTCGATGTTGATAGCTGATGATGAATTTAGGCAACAGTGATTATCGGGGAAACAACAGATGACTACTACTAGTCCTGATGCTGTGTTTTTTATATTATTTTGATGATGAAGATTAATGGCACCGCTCAACAATATTGATTGCTGAATGACGTACAAGTCAGACTATTTGAATAAAGTAAACAGTAGTAGATGAAAAGTACCACTAGTAATAAAAAAGTCAATAGCCCATTAGAATTATATTAATAAAAAAGTTAAACTTCAAAAAAAAAATTGATGTGTGTCAATAGACACAGTAAGCACCATACTAGGTCCGCCCCTGCATTCTCTCATATTTTAATTAATCATGAGGTTATTAATGGTATTATTATCTGAATTTTACATCAGAACCAAATATATAGGTTTCATAGAAATCATAAAAAAATAAATTATAAACTTATCCTAAATATCATTTGTGACACACAAGACACATGCGAGTTTAAAAAATTAAAATTTGACATATGGCCAAAAATGCATTTTAACATCCACCACATAAGTTTAATTAAACCACGCAGATCTCCGATGTATTTTCGTCAAACATCATAGGTGAAGATGTAATTTACACACAATTAATTAATTAGTTTCTAGGAAAATTCACAATATGTCACGAAAATGTTTCATAATTCACGATATACCCCGATTTTAAAACTTGTTCATCATATGTCATGAAAAAGTTTCAAAATTCACAATATACCCCTATTTTGTGAAATGATCTTACATAATGACTATTTTACCACTTATATTGCAGATCACGTTTCGGTTAAGTTCACAATATGCCACTATTTATTGGAGGAATTCTATGAAATTCTTTATAAACAAAAATTGAAAATACTACAAACATATAAATAATTAGGGTAATAAAATTATAAAAAAGATATTAAATTTAAAATTATTAATTCTCAAATATTAAACATGCACAAAACTTTAAACAAATTATTTTTTTTTCTACCATCTACTACAAGTTATCATTTTTCATCTTCATTAAAATATTTTCAATTATATTAGATAATGATTAAATATTAGAAATAAGATTAATCCAATATAAGATGAGATAGATGTATATATTTTTTGTGAATTTCATAAATTGAAAGAGGAACAACTAAAATTATATACAACTATCTCATCTTATGTTGGATTAATTTTGTTATACATTAAAATATATATTCTTATTTATAAAATTTAATAATTATTTAACCATAATTGTAAATATTTTAATGAAGATGAAAATGTTAGTTGAAGTCATAAAATAAAAATATTTTGTTTTATATTTTGTATGGTTTAATATTTAAGAATTATTGATTTATTTTTTTTTATATTTTTAGTTTTAGTTTTTTATTTTAAAAATTTATTACCCTTTTAAATAGTTTTAGAATGATTAAAATTTTTTGTGGTATTTAAATTTTTATGAAATTTTTCATAAAATGCACCTGAATAAAAAAAGTGAAACATTTTGAACTTAAAACATGATCTGCAATGTCAAGGATAAAATAGGTATTATTCAAGGTCATTTCACGAAAAGTGGTATATTTTGAATTTTGAAAGTTTTTTGTGACATGTGGTGAACAAGTTTCAAAATCAAGGATATATCATGAGTTATGAAAATTTTTCATGGCATATTGTGAATATTTAAACATTTCTTAATAAGAGTTATATATATATATATATTATTACTATACTCCCTCCGTCCGCATTTGACTGTCCGATCGTTGATATGCACAGGTTTTAAAAAAAGTAAAATTTATACTGTGTCAGAGTTGTCTCATTCGATGGAGAGAAAGAGGTCACAGAGAGGGGAAGGGTATTACCGGAAAATAGAGTTGTTTACTTTTTTAAAATATGCAAACAAGACATCATTTCTGGACAAAATTTTGAGCGACATGATAGTCAAAGGGGACGGAGGGAGTATATATAAGAACCTAATAATTTTGAGTTTAAAGCGATTTCAGTTATGCTAAGTTTGTACAAAGGCTCATATGTACCATTAAACCTTACAGCGGATGGGCGTGAATGTGGTTCTTTAGTTAAGGTTGGGGATTATAGAGTGGAGGGCTAAGATTCGCCTTTGATCAGACATGAATGTTGCGGAAGCGGGCCCGAGGTGCAAAGCAAACCGTTGCCATATGAATAATGAAAGAGATGCGAGTAGAATGACGAAGCAGCAAGAGAACCCAAGAATCTCAACTGCTGCACTCTCCACATTCTACTACTTCTATTTTGAGGGGTATTGTACCATCTTTCTCTAAACCAATTAAAAGTTGCCATGTGGCAGATCATATATATATATTTTTAAAACTCTTTATAAACTATTTTTAATTTGTTAATTAGACCTTAATTAACTAACTAGAATGATTAAATTATAATTTAAAAAATTATTAAATGTTTAAAAACATCTTGTGTGTGGAGGGTGATTTTTCGGTATGAGGGGGGGGGGGGGGTCTATCTAAATGGTTATAACTAACAAGCCTAGATCCTAGAAAATGCCATTCTGTGGAGGGTGAAAACCGTTATAATTGGCATCCTCAAATACCTACTAAATCGTCCGTCTTTCCCAGAAAGCATGAATGGGAGTGCAAGTGTGCACTACACCCGCTCTCGATGGGCTCCACGCGGACTTATGCCCTAGGGGCGGAATTGACTAGAGTCGCCACCTAGTTTGACCTAAGATACTATGAAGGAAGGGAAGGAGGGTTCTAAGAACCGTTGGTGACTCTGATGATTTGTTGCCTATGGATAGGACTTACTGATCATACTAGAGATTCTGTGTGGGTTCGCACTGGGTTTACACCCCTTAGAAGTGGCAACGGCCACGACTTCGGATTGGTGCCCGAGGAAACCTCGGTCTCCAATTGTCGGGATTACCTTCTTTCAAAATCTTTTTAGAGAGATTCATTTAAGAGCCAAGGATAGGTGTAACGACCCCAAAACCACCCTAGGAGTTAGGGACGTTACACGCCGCGTATCTATTACCTAATAACGCAAGGCTCTAACATACGAAACCCAAAACCGAAGCAAAGTACACTTTTATTAACTAGAAACAGATTACAAGGTCTATCTAACATTACATGCGAAAGCCCAACTTCATTACATAACAAAATCAAATTACAAAGGGCCTTAAGCCACAACTACAAATATAAAGCGAAAGACGAAGCAGAAAGCAGAGCGGAGTCTTCAAAGGAAACTTAAACCTGCAAATCAGACGGAAATAGGGGTGAGCCAAACTACAGCTCAGCAGGTGATAAACTTCATCAGCTAAGCATGCTCAAAACATATACTGAACATAATCGTATACTAATACATAAGCTTAGAAAATTAGACTGGAAGTTGTAACAGAAATCAGATAGAGAATGAAGCTTTCTCAAATCAGAGGAGTGACAGGCCAGAACTGAAATAGAAGTTGTCAAATCAGAGCAGAGCAGAGAAGCAGAAACTGAGCAAATTGAACGGAAGTCTGAAATCAGAACAAAACAAACCACAAACTCAAAAGTCCAGATCAGAAGCTTAATCAAAACAGAGGTGGGACACTAGACACCAGCTGACACATCAGAAGGACTCACATAACGTCCTATGGATCCGAAGATCCCACAACAGAAGCCGTAGAGACAGCTATGGACCCGTCGGTCACTAAACATCCAAGGGACCCTGAGAGATAGAACAGAAGGGAACCCGAGGGAATAACAGAAGGAATTCCTGCGCAGCATGCTACGGGACAGCCAGACCCGACTATCCAAGGCTCAGAAGCTAAACATCTAGGTCCCAAAACAGAAGCTTTACAAAACGAAGCAGAAGCCTTTAACAGAGCAGAACGGAGGGCTGAAGCACATCAAAGGATCATAAGCCCTTATCAAAACAAAAGTCATACATTGACTAGCAAACATGAATAGCAAACAGAAGCGTAGAAGCTCAAACACTCTTTCAGAGCAAATCAGAGTTCAAAGGCTTATCTAAGGACTTTCAAATTAAAGTGCACATATACATGTGCTAAAATGTATTAGATCAGATAGTACTCGAAAAGAGGAATCCAACGCCGCAAACGGCACTCAAAACGGAGCTCAAACGAAGAAGTTATGCTAAAACAAAGGCCGGTCCGAACATACGTCCGACCTTGCATGTTCGGACCTAAATCGAGAGTCTGAAAATCTCGGCGTATGATGTCCGAACTTCAATGTTCGGACACATGTTCGGACACTGCGAAAACTGCAAAATCACTTGCGGAAATCAGCCAGAACCAAGCCACAATTCCCCCACAAAACATACATAATTTATTATAGCAAAATAGCCAATCGAAAACACATTTCCACGGGGTTTTTACGCATCAAACGCACATCAAAATCAACCCAAAACATCATCAATCAGAGAGTCAAAGAAATCATAAACAGAATCCGAAACAGAACCACCGTGGGTGAACACACCCACCCGAATCCATTCACCACCTACCTCACATCCGACGCAAAGCCATCTCTGCGGACCCGACAACAATCTCTACTCGAATCCCATCTGAAATCACAAACGCTCGCACAAATCGAAGAGGAACCACACCGATAGGAGGAGCAAGAATCTTGAATGAAGAACGATATCCCCAAACTCGGAATTGGCAGACCCAAACCACCAACGCAGAAACTAGAATCATAGATTATTCGATTTACAGAGAGGAGAAGATTTGAGGAGAAGAGGGCAAAGGGAGGAAGAGAATGGAAGTTACATCGTGAATGGCAGAGAGAGGGAGAATGAGCGTCAATGTATTTGAGGAGAAAGGAGCAAATATACATGAAATAAGAAAAAAGGAAAGGAAAAGAGGGGAGAAAAAAAATAAAATAAATTTGAAACTCCTTCCTTAATAAATAACATTATCACAAGAAAAGGAGGAAAAGGAATTAAATAACCTTTCTACTAACTTATGAATAAATAACAAAAAAAGAAAGATGACATTGTAATCCTCCTTCCTCAAAGGGAATGCTAAGACTAGAATAAATCATAAACGAATCAGCTCAAGATTCAAAATATGATTAGTCTCCCTTTGCAAAACCGAACGTAATAGAAGCGGGATGAAATTAAATAAAAAAAAACTGGGGCATAACATTATACCCCCCTTAAAATGAATTTCGTCCTCGAAATTCGACGAAACCCGGAATACACACGAATGCTCCTCAAGTGCAGGAATACTACAAACTCTAAGACATGCAGAATGAAGCTCACAGATCAAAAGGTCAACCCTCACAGGGAGTTGCCACTCAGAACAAGATTCACAACTGATAGCCTGACAGAAGGGGAAGCAGAATATTACTGGCACAAAACTTTAGAGCACGGAAGGAAACACTTACATCTCACAGAGCTAACACTTCAACTTGACAACTGACTTGCTGACCGAAGGAACGAAGCAAAGGTAACTAAGAACTAACCCTGAAAGCACAGGAGCCACACCCAGACTCACCACTGACTAACAGACATGGAACATACCAGAAGGCCCCCACAATCTCAGACTAAGGCACAGGAAACACACTCCACATCGCTAATCATACCCATGCTAACACACCGAACCTACTGGCTCAAACGCTAACAAAAGAACGAAGCAGAAGGTACTGAAGGCTAGGCCTGAAGGAGCTGGAACATTCTCATCTCATTGCTAACTGACTGATAGGAGAGCACACTAGAAGGTCACCAACACTTAGTCTCAAAGCACAAGAGAAGCACCCACACACTTTAGAGACCCGCCTTGCAAAGCATACTAGCAGACTCACTAATAGAAGGAACAAAGCAAAAGATTACCTAACCACTTAACTTTAGGGCACTGAAGGAACACTCACAATCTCAGAGCTCTATCTTACACGGGCCAGCTCACCGAATCACTGATTGTCCCACAAACAAAAGGAACCAAAACGGGAATCACTGAGAAGCTCAACACAAAGGCATAAAAGGAACTCTCACACTTCCAGATGCTCTAACTTGCTCGAGCCAACACCCAACCTCACAGGCAAATTCACTAACAGAACAAGCAAAGCACAAGATCATAGAAGACAAAGCTTAAAGGATTAGGGCAGCACTCGCACTCGTTGCTGACTGCCAAACCAAAAGAACATAACGAAAGGTTACTAAATCTCAGCCTAGAGACACAGAAGAAACACTCAACTCTCTCAAAAGACGTCCTTCTACAAAGGACCAACCAAACAAATCTCTCGAACCCACACCACAAGCCACTCAGAACCAAAGCTCAACACACCCTCTGAAACATACACTGAAGCACCCATTGGCTCACACACAACTCAAAACTCTCAGCCAAGATTCTCACCCAAACGCAGAACTTCACAGTCTAAGCTCACACCATGACCCGCTCAGAACTAAAGCACACCTCCACTCCGGAACACACGCTGAAGCACTCCTAGACACTCATCACTCAACTCAGACCTCGCAAACCAAACCCACACACAACACAGAACATATAGACCAAGCGCACACCCGAACTCACATCACAACAATTACCTTACTCAACTCGTAGGCCATACTCACAGCACATCCAACCAAGAGCTAAAGCACACACCTAGCCGGATCGCAACTGAAACACTCTTGAACCACGTCACAACTTATCACCACAACCTATCCTCACCAGAAGTCACACACGTGATCCGCACAGCACACTGCCCAATCAGAATACACAACTAAAAACCACCAAACTCACAATTTAGTTTCTCACACCATCCAAACTATTCCAATTCCACATGCCACACAACCCAAACAAATTGACTAACACCCAGCACAGAAGAAACTCACACAACAAAAACACACCACTGAAGCTCACAACTGAAACTTGCATTCGGTCATCCTTTCCAAGGACCCGACTCCCTCAGATTCAGACTCAAAGCATAGAAAGCACATAGACAATCAGACACTACGCTTCCGCTGCGCTACTCTGATAGTGGACAACCACAGAGCAGACGCACTCAACAGACTCCAGGAAACATTCAAATCAAACAACAGATAGCAGACAAATCATGCAATAGACAACACTTAGCACATATCAAACAATGACACGGAAGCGTAGACAGGCAAATACCCACAAATCCCAATGAAAATCAAACCTAGCTCTGATACCACTAAATGTAACGACCCCAAAACCACCCTAAGAGTTAGGGACGTTACACGCCGCGTATCTATTACCTAATAACGCAAGGCTCTAACATACGAAACCCAAAACCGAAGCAAAGTACACTTTTATTAACTAGAAACAGATTACAAGGTCTATCTAACATTACATGCGAAAGCCCAACTTCATTACATAACAAAATCAAATTACAAAGGGCCTTAAGCCACAACTACAAATATAAAGCGAAAGACGAAGCAGAAAGCAGAGCGGAGTCTTCAAAGGAAACTTAAACATGCAAATCAGACGGAGGAAATAGGGTGAACCAAACTACAGCTCAGCAGGTGATAAACTTCATCAGCTAAGCATGCTCAAAACATATACTGAACATAATCGTATACTAATACATAAGCTTAGAAAATTAGATGGAAGTTGTAACAGAAATCAGATAGAGAATGAAGCTTTCTCAAATCAAGAGGAGTGACAGGCCAGAACTGAAATAGAAGTTGTCAAATCAGAGCAGAGCAGAGAAGCAGAAACTGAGCAAATTGAACGGAAGTCTGAAATCAGAACAAAACAAACCACAAACTCAAAAGTCCAGATCAGAAACTAATCAAAACAGAGGTGGGACACTAGACACCAGCTGACACATCAGAAGGACTCACATAACGTCCTATGGATCCGAAGATCCCACAACAGAAGCCGTAGAGACAGCTATGGACCCGTCGGTCACTAAACATCCAAGGGACCCTGAGAGATAGAACAGAAGGGAACCCGAGGGAATAACAGAAGGAATTCCTGCGCAGCATGCTATGGGACAGCCAGACCCGACTATCCAAGGCTCAGAAGCTAAACATCTAGGTCCCAAAATAGAAACTTTACAAAACGACGCAGAAGCCTTTAATAGAGTAGAACGGAGGGCTGAAGCACATCAAACGGATCATAAGCCCTTATCAAAACAAAAGTCATACATTGACTAGCAAACATGAATAGCAAACAGAAGCGTAGAAGCTCAAACACTCTTTTAGAGCAAATCAGAGTTCAAAGGCTTATCTAGGACTTTCAAATTAAAGTGCACATATACATGTGCTAAAATGTATTAGATCAGATAGTACTCGAAAAGAGGAATTCAACGCCGCAAACGGCACTCAAAACGGAGCTCAAACGAAGAAGTTATACTAAAACAAAGGCCGGTCCGAACATACGTCCGACCTTGCATGTTCGGACCTAAATCGAGAGTCTGAAAATCTGCCGGCGTATGATGTCCGAACTTCAATGTTCGGACACATGTTCGGACACAGCGAAAACTGCACAATCACTTGCGGAAATCAGCCAGAACCAAGCCACAATTCCCCCACAAAACATACATAATTTATTATAGTAAAATAGCCAATCGAAAACACATTTCCATGGGGTTTTTACGCATCAAACGCACATCAAAATCAACCCAAAACATCATCACACAGGGAGTCAAAGAAATCATAAACAGAATCCGAAACAGAACCACCGTGGGTGAACACACCCACCCGAATCCATTCATCACCTACCTCACATCCGACGCAAAGCCATCTCTGCGGACCCGACAACAATCTCTACTCGAATCCCATCTGAAATCACAAACGCTCGCACAAATCGAAGAGGAACCACACCGATAGGAGGAGCAAGAATCTTGAATGAAGAACGATATCCCCAAACTCGGAATTGGCAGACCCAACCCACCAACGCAGAAACTAGAATCATAGATTATTCGATTTACAGAGAGGAGAAGATTTGAGGAGAAGAGGGCAAAGGGAGGAAGAGAAGGAAGTTACATCGTGAATGGCAGAGCGGGAGAATGAGCGTCAATGTATTTGAGGAGAAAGGAGCAAATATACATGAAATAAGAAAAAAGGAAAGGAAAAGAGGGAGAAAAGAAAATAAAATAAATTTGAAACTCCTTCCTTAATAAAATAAATTTGAAAATAAAATATGATTAGTCTCCCTTTGCAAAACCGAACGTAATAGAAGCGGGATGAAATTAAAAAAAAAAAAACTGGGGCATAACAATAGGATTAGGACAGGGGGAAAGAATACGAGTGGATGAGGCGAGCTTTCCTGCCATGCTAACGCCAAGGAAAAGAATTGATGAATTCGAATGAGTATAGAATGAAAGATTGAGGAAAAGTCTGAGGTTGAGTGGATAGTCAAAACTTGGAGTTTGATGGTTTGAAGTTCGTGGGAACCGAAGAAGACTCGAGTGTTTGAGAGATACGAGAGCCACCTTAGAGGGGAAAAGGGTTTTTTTGTTTGGAATGGGGTCGCACCCTAGATGGGCTGCCTACGTACTCAACTCCCTGTTGAGATCAAACCTTACGTAGTTCAGGGTTTTGGGATTTTCAAAGTTTTAAAGGGTTTGAAGTTTTGGGTGTGAGAGATTAGTCTGTGAGACGCTCGGGTCTATGAGACGGTTGGGATGGGATGTCAAGGCCTGTGAGACGCTCGGGTCTGTGAGACGCTTGAATCTTAAAATGGTGGAGAAATTGAGATGTTCGAGTCCGTGAGGCGCTCGGGCCTGTGAGACGTTAGAAGTTCTGAAGAAGTCGGTATTTGGGAGATGATTTGAGTTTGAAGTGATTTGAGTTTGGATAATGATTTGAGTGTGTGAGGAAATTGAAGTTTGAGTAGAGATCCCGGGTTTTTCGGATTTGAGATTATGAAAGGGTTGATGTTTTGGGATGTTTCGAATTTAGGGTGAGATGATGGTGGACTGAATTTGAAATACCCCTAACCTTTAAAATATAATTAAATGATCTATTAATGATCTAAGATGGTTAATAAACATCTAAATATTATTGGGGAACAATCTAAAAGATCTCAACAAGGCAAAACACGCCTTAAGATCGGTAAAGCCAAAAATGTGCTTTAAAGCACCATAAAGATTGTATGACCTCAAATAGGATCCAAAGTGGATTCCTAAGTATTATAATGAAGTAAGGAACACAACAAAACCGTTCTCAAGGAGAACTAAGCTCAGGAACACCCTGTGACACAAAATGTGCACTAAAACACCTTAAAGCACGTTTTTGTGAGATTGCCTTCTAAATTGGTTTTTAATGGGCTTAAAGGTTATAATTACCTTTAAATATGATATTTAATCACATTATATCATATTAGGAATTTAATTCCAGAAATTTACAAATTTTTACAAATTTAATATTAAAATATTAATAAAACCCTAAAGTGGGGCCCGCATGAGTCAATATTGACCAAGTATGGTCAATGGTCAATTAATTGACCCATTTGACTATGGAAGTCGGCAGGCAAGGAGGGAGGAGACAACTCACAATCATTGTTAGACAATTGCTACCTAATACCATTTACTTTTGAAAATAAACTTACCTTTTTCAATTATTTCAAGCCTTTTCAATCATTCCCTTCCTCCTTGTCCGATCCCATCCATTCCAACCGAGCTCCCTCCCTTCCTAGAAGCTCTCAAGCCTTTTTCTTGAGCATGGAAGGCAGATCTAACTCCTAAGCTCTTAAGGTAAGGTTTTAAGGTCATTTTTAGCTCTTTTTCTTCATCTCTTCACTACCTACACTTAGATTTCGTGGCTCATCAGTTCCTATGGCTCATTCTCAGTGTTCTAAGGTTAGAACAACATCCAAACTCGGTTGAGGCAAGTCTAGCGGCCAAGGTTGCTCAAAATTGCATTTTAAGGTAAAAACATACCTTAAGCCTCTCCACTCTACATCCCGTTTTCTTCCTTGAATTTTTATGAGTTTATACACTCATAATCTTCATATTTACATGTTCATTCAGTTGGTTAGCCATTTGGAGCAAGGGTGGCCGAGATCCAAGAGAAATACCTTCTTTTAAGGCATTTTTCCAAGGTAAAATCAATTACCATAGCAGCTTGTTGTTTTCTAGCTATTTCCTATGATGATATGGTGAATTTAACACCATTAGGTGTGCTTGGTACAGGCCAAAACCAGCTTGAACTTCCCTTGCATTTTAAGGTGATTTTTGCCTTAAATCTTACATTAATTGTTCTTTATGGTTAAGCTCAAGCTTGGAGTATAACCATATCTTATTTTGGTGTATTAAACATGTCTACATAGTGTGGTGAATTTACCTTCAAGTGGCCGAGCTGTTACAAGCTTAAACCAAGGTATAAACACCTTAAACTTATGATTTTTATGACTTCTTAGTATATATATATTGCCGAGAGTGGAGAAGTTACTATGGGTTATATTGACCTAAAAGTGGAAAAAATGACTAAGATAAATTAAGCTAGTCATTTAAGAGATTTAATTAACATAATGGTCAAATTATGACATTATGTGGAAAAATAATTAAATTGAAGTGAGGCCGTGAATATATGCTATATTTTGAGACATTTAAAGTGTAATTTATTTTGCAAGTTCAAGGTTGTAATAAGGCCATGTCATTAGGCCATTTTAATTTAAGTTTATAAGCTTATTTAGTTAAATTTATGCTTATATAATTAAATTGGGGCCAAATCGTAATTACTAGGAAATTAGAAAGTCGTGGGCTTAATTTAGAGCAATTTAAGGTTTTTAAATGAATTTAATAAAAATTATAACATTTTAAAAGTTTTGGGTCAAAATTGTAAAAATAGAAAAGTATAGGTTATTATTAGTGATTACCGAAAAATTGGTTCCCATTTGGTATTAGAAGTCAAAGTTGACTATATAGGAGACTTTGACCAATTTTAGAGAATTTAAGAAATTAAAATACTACCTTATATTAAGATAGTATTAAATTGTAAAAGAATTATAAAAAATGGGGCTATAATATAAATTCCGAGACTTAGGGGTACTAAATGGAATTTAGAATAGTCCTTAAGTTATTAGGAATTTTTAGAAGTTTGTTTGGTTAAATTTGGAATTTATATGAATTATATAAGTATATATGGTATTTTATAACATTGTTACAAATGAGTAACATATGTGTAGAAACCGAGATTTAAAGGAAGTATAAGGTTAGGAATAATATTTATAACCTTTTGGTATAGTTTGGTAATTTTTGGAGTTATATATAAGGTTTTATAAAGATATTGAAGAGGGCAAAAATATGACGAGACAGAAGGGACAAGATGGTCCAGACCTTAGGTCCCGGTTCAGGCCCCGGGCCCCCTTCAGGACCTTGTTCGGGCTCCACTCTAGGCACCAAGCACCAATCCGGGTCCTAGGCCTCATGGCCGAGTTCGCATCCCGCATCCAGCACTCTTTGACCGGATCCCGGATCCCGCACTCTATGACCGGATCCCGCACTTTATGACTGGGTCCCGGATCCCGCACTCTATGACCGGATCCCGGATCCCGCACTCTATGACTGGGTCCCGGATCCCGCACTCAGCACTCTACAACCAGGCACCACATCTCGCGTCTCGTATTCCGCATCCGGGCTTCATACCCCGTACCTCACACTACCACATGTACAAGGGTTAAGAGATAGACTTCACCCTAGAAAGTCTATAAATAGAGAGAGGGGGGGCTCACTTGTAAGCACAACAATATGAGAAGAGAGAGAAAAACACTAGGAAGCTCTCCAAACTTGTAATACCAAAAGAAGGAATAAAGATATTGTCTAGAAGTGGATGTAGGCCGGATCATTGGCCGAACCACTATATTTATTGGTATTCGGTTTATAGTCTCTCGATGTTAACGTGTAGAACCAAATTATACGTTTTCATTTGGCGCCGTCTGTGGGAAACGAACAACCAACAATGGTAACCACGATTCATCCACGATCCAAAAGAAATGCTACCGGAAAGCCGATTCGATCGAGAAGATTAAGAATAATATCGACGAGAAAGATCAACCTCAAGATCGATTCACCTGCTTTTCATCTTCACATCGTTTACGGCTCAATTTCAAGCAACAAGCGACAGAAGAAAAGATTGGGAGATCTAAAAGCTCTTTCCAGAAATTTCTTATTATATATTTGAAGCTTAAGGAGGTAGGATCACGACATCATCAGATCGATCGCACTCGAACCAGTTCTCACCATTCGAAATCATCCTTTTTCTACACAAATCAGAAGCAACATCAAAATCCGTCAACAAATCCAGATTCTGAAGGGAGCTCGATCGAAAAGGGAAGCATAAACTGGAAACTCTAAATCTAAAAAGTTACTCTCACGACGATGAAGCACGAATCGGTCATGATGGTACCCCATCCACAAAAGTCTGTCTCAACAAAATCAAAACAGATCCCTAGAGCTTCCCGGCATTCAAAGGTTGAGGAAAAAGAAGGGGAGATCAAGAAGCTTCACCAAATTCATTCGAAGAATTTCCCGGGAGTCTACAAGCCACATCGTCAACTACATTCTCTTCTCAGCCGCGTCAATTACATCGCTCGATTGAATCAAGACCTGAGGAAAGTACAAAGTAGAAAAAATCAAGAATATGAACGTAGCGAAGGAATCTTCGGCCGCTGAGGCTTCGAAGTGATGATTCAACTCATTATGCAGAAGGAGATTACTTCCAAAAGAATTCCTGATCAAATTCAAATACACGAGGAGAACTGCGAAACCTACTCTCCTAAATTATCAATTATTGCACTAAGTTACATCTCAATTCAAGTACTGATTGAACCTAAGCTAACTGCACCTCACTCAAAAGCAGGGGCGCAGCTGAAAAATTCCAGGCCCGACGATGATCGAAGCAAGATCCTAGTCGAAAGCAACCGGGCAGTGTTTCTAATCCGAGACTGGGTGACGTTCTATTTGGAGACCAGGCGGTGTTCCAGTTCAGAGACTGGGCGGCGTTCTGGTTCAAGACCGGGCATAAGGAACCATTTATGCTTCTCTTAACATGCTTTGTAAGCTCATAGGTGAACAAAATCAAAATGGAATTCAGGGAACCACAACCGGCGATGAGAATTCCCAACCGACGATGAGAATTTATGAGGATTCTCTACGAGGAGGATAGCCAAGCTCCAGCGACATTATAGGCCAGACCAGCAAGATTATGCCCAAACATTGATGACAGACAAAGTCCCAAGTCGAGGTCAGAAGCATAAAGGGGAGAAGAAATTGACCTAGCGCTCCGAAGCTTCAGATCTGTTGAAACTGAATTAGATGCTTGTTTCTTCAACTCTCTGCTCTTCTAATTTCTTTACTTATGAATGCTGCTCCTTGAAATCATTTCCTCGATCAAAGACTTAATAATGTTTCTTAACAGTAATCCAATCGAATTCTCAGTAGCCAGGAATCATGGGAGACTGTTAGGGGTTTGTGGCGCAGCGGAAAAATGAGTTGGTAGATATATAACAATGACTACAGAAAATAAAGTAAAGTGAGAAGTGAGACATAATATTTTACGTGGTTCGGCTATGCCTACTCCACGGGCGGTGAGGAACAATATTCACTATATGTGTAGAGAGAATTACAAGTTACAAAAGAGAGATGAGGTACTTAAATCTCACAAGGGAGATAACTCTCACAAAACCTCACAAATCACTTTGAGAAGTGATATACAAAACTCTCTTATATTTTCTCTCACACGAAACTCTCTAACTCTTAAAAAATGGAGAAGATTGCTTGATGCTTGGATGGATGGATGGATGGATGGATGGATGAGAAGTGCCAAGAATGATCTCTATTTATAGTGGTGGGTGGTCCTTGGAGTCTTCTAGAACAGCCATGCCTTATGGAAATAAACCACATAAAACTGGCCGCATTAACTGACCATTAAATGCACATTTAATGTATGACTATCAGCGCTAGTAAATGGAATAACAAACTTCCATAAGTTGAAGTATAACTTCCACTGTCAAACTCTCCAGCATTAAAGTCTCCACCATAAATGTCAACATTAAAGTCTCTACCATAAATGTTGACCATTTAATTTCCCACTATAAATGTAGACCATTTAATTTTCCTCCATAAATGTAAATAAGAATTCAAGGCAACTTTACAATTCTCCACCTTGACTTGAATTCGAAGGCAACTTCATAATTCTCCACCTTGACTTGAATTCAATCTGAATAGTGAATAATCAAAAATATCTCCTCACCTCCAAAACCCCACACGGGGCTAATCCAAGATATCTTTAGCGAAACGGGTCCCTGAACTGAAGCTGACGCGCTTGTGTGTACCAGAGACACAATGCTTACATAGATTGAGATCAACCAACTTCTGGGTTCCAAGAAGACCTCACTTGGTCAGCTCCACCATGCCCTTCTTATTCATATGGGCCAACCTCAATTTCCGTAACTTGGTAGTATCCAAATCAGATAAGGTGGAAGAAGCACAGAGCCAAGCGCACAACTACCACACAATAGATATAAAGTGTTTACTAGCTCTGCTTTCATCACCACAAGGTTTCCACGAGAGACCTTCAAAACTCCACCATCATTGGCGTACTTGCACCCACTTTTATCAAGAGCACTCAAAGAGATAAGATTCTTCTTCAAATCTGGAACATAACGGACATTCGATAGAGTTCGTACCATACCATCAAACATCTTAATCCTCACCGTGCCAATACCTTGGACCTGACATGGAGCATTGTTACCCATCATTACAACTCCACCTTGAACCGTCTCTAAGGTATGAAAGAAATCATTGTGAGGCGTCATATGGTAAAAACAAGCAGAGTCCATGATCCAGCATGACGTATCTTTATCTTCATAATGGCTCACGGCTGTGAGTACATCCCCGCCGTCATTCGCAAACTAGCTTGGCTACTAGTTTGATCGGAGATGCTTTCCTTATCGGTCTTCTCTTGCTTCTTCATCTTATTTTGTAGCTTCCAACAGTCTGCTTTAATGTGGCCCTTCTTTCGACAATAATAACAAATCACATCCTTGTGGTACCTTGACTCTGAGCGGGACTCGGCACGATTTCCTTTGAAACCTTTCTCATAGGTTCTACCCTGAGCAACCAGACCCTCACCAGAAGGTTCTTCACTTTTGGATATCTGGTTGTCTATAAGATCTCGTTGAAGGAGAGCTTGTTTTACTTCATCCGTCGTTATTTCCTCACGCCCATACAACAAAGTTTCGGTGAAACTTTTATAAGATTTAGGCAAAGAGCATAATAAGGTAATAGCCAAATCCTCTTCATCAATCTCAACATCAATATTCTGAAGGTCCATAACAATTGAGAAGAATTCATCAAGATGAGGTTTAATCGGTTTACCTTCTTGAAGACGGAGATCTTGAAGCTTCCTCTTCAAATAGAGACGATTAGTGACACTCTTCGTCATGTACAACGACTCTAGTTTCATCCACAAAGTCGATGTAGTCTTCTCCTTGGTAACCTCTCTAAGAGCTTTGTTAGAGAGACATAACTAAATAGCTGTCAAGGCTTTCTGATCAATTTCCTCCCAATCCTCCGCACTCATGGTAGCAGGTCTTTTTCCCAAAGCCGGATGCCAATCTTTTTGGCGCAGAATGGCTTGCATTTTAATTTTCCATAAGCCGAAATTGACAGAACGGTCAAACTTCTCAACATCAAATTTTGTAGTCATCTTGACAAACCACCAACGAACAAAAGCTCTGATACCACTTGTTAGGGGTTTGTGGCGCAGCGGAAAGACGAGTTGGTAGATATATAACAATGACTACAGACAAAAATAAGTAAGTGAGAAGTGAGACACAATATTTTACGTGGTTCGGCTATGCCTACTCCACGGGCGTGAGGAACAATATTCACTATATGTGTAGAGAGAATTACAAGTTACAAAGAAAGATGAGGTACTTAAATCTCACAAGGGAGATAACTCTCACAAAACCTCACAAATCACTTAGAGAAGTGATATACAAAACTCTCTTATATTTTCTCTCACACGAAACTCTCTAACTCTTAGAAAATGGAGAAGATTGCTTGATGCTTGGATGGAGGATGATGGATGGATGAGAAGTGCCAAGAATGATTCTCTATTTATAGTGGTGGGTGGTCCTTGGAGTCTTCTAGAACAGCCATGCCTTATGGAAATAAACCACATAAAACTGGCCGCATTAACTGACCATTAAATGCACATTTAATGTATGACTATCAGCGCCAGTAAATGGAATAACATAACTTCCATAAGTTGAAGTATAACTTCCACTGTCAAACTCTCCAGCATTAAAGTCTCCACCATAAATGTCAACATTAAAGTCTCTACCATAAATGTTGACCATTTAATTTCCCACTATAAATGTAGACCATTTAATTTTCCTCCATAAATGTAAATAAGAATTCAAGGCAACTTTATAGAGACGTTGCATCAGCGAGTCGAATCAAACAATTTCATCCTTTCTTGGTCCAAAAAGATCGACAGAACCGGGCGCGACATCGTCTTGGTCAGTAACCGGAAGCTCCTTGACCTGAGGCCGGATGACAACGACCGGAAGCTCCTTGGCTGGAAGCCGGATGACAACGACCGGAAGCTCATTGACCGGAAGCCGGATGACAACGACCGGAAGCTCCTTGACCGGAAGCCGGATGACAACGACCGGAAGCTCCTTGACCGGGCATAATTCCAGGTGGTGGCGCTATTAACCAGGCCACAACCTCCCCGACCGGGCAATACTAGGATGACCGGGCAGTGATTCTCTTCAAAATGACCGGCTGATGTCAAAGCAACCAGTCGACAACCTTCAAAAGAAAGATACGAGGAATTCCAGAATTTCCATGGAGAGTAAACTCGGAGCAGGTTCATCCCACTGTTCTTTTCTTTCAAAATCCCTTCTTCTCAAGAAACAAGGTAACAATTCTGAACTTGGTTTCTGTTTATAACATAGATTGCAATTTCCTCTGCGATTAAAGCATAGTGACTCATCGTATTGTCTCAGTCTCTTATATAACCGTTTGAAAACTCTCCAGAATTCTCTGAAAATATTCATGTATGCACTATCTGGCATAAGAAATCACATATGTGCACCTTAGTCTTAAAACTGTTTAATCTGCCGCATAGTTTAGACAGTCGATGGGGTCGAGCAGCTAATAACCTAAGTATCCTATGATGCTATTACTGATAAGGATACACAAGCAGCTATCATCTGATTTTATGTTAGAGCTTTTTGCGTGAATCTAGTAACTGAATTTGCTGGCTATTTTGAAACCTTTTAATATCACATTGCCATATTTCAAAGCCATTCACAAACAAACTCTACAAATCCATTTTACCACTGTTTAAGCAAGCAAATGTAAAAGCCTTTTTGATTTGGTTCCATCCAGATATTGAATCTCTCTTTGTTACAATAGTTTTGAAAGTGGTGGATTCAATAGTCTCAGTAAACACAACTTGAATGTTTTGAAAAATGTTCATACTACTTAAGAGGGAAAAATGCCTTATTACCCATATCTACACTTGTTCCCGTCAATTTTGGCTGAATCAAAAATGCGTTTGGAGCTTACAGGAAACTATTGTAGACATCTTATTTTGTTTTTAATACTTGTTGAGTAATTTGGTATTCTGTCTCAACTATGATCTGAATTTCAGACTTCACAAAATTTTTTACTGACAAAAAACAACAGATGATCTTTCTACTGCTGTTTGCTCTGTCATTATAAATTTTGCTCAGTACATGTACAACCGCGATGTTATTTGCTGCTCTAAAAATTTGAGCATAATTACTGCAGGGTTGTTAGAACTCATTTCAAACAGCTTTTCATCCCCTGAACTAAGCAGTTTTGCTTCTAATTCTTATTGTCGATTAAATATACTTGTCTCAAATGTCCTTTCTGCCAAAATAAACGATAAACTCTGTTCCAGCCTTTGCATCTACCTGTCACGAATAAGATTTAATTGTGCTAAGATAACTCTGAGATTCGCACCTACAGGTACCTTTTGAATAAGTTTTTTCCTGAAGCAGTCTTTGCTTAAAATTACACATCTCTTTTACAGGCATTTGTTTTCTGCGTTTTAATCAGTTTATTAAGACACTTGATTCTAGCTTCTTTTCACTACCCTTTCTTGTTGTACGTTTTATCAGATACATTCGCCGTCAATAAAGAACTATTTGTGTTTAACTTTTAAAACCTTAACCTACTGTCGTCAAATAAGAAATAACATTCTGTTTTGTATTATCTCTGGTTCACTGCCATTTTGTTCCTGAAATCTTATATTATACTTTCGGCAACATCTTTTAAAGGCTGTCCCATTTTACTTTAGATCATTGCTGCTAATGCTTCTTTAGATATTACCAAAGTTAGCTACTATTTACTGCTGCATTTAAAAAAAACAACTTCACAGTTTTTCATCTTGCGCTTTATTCAGTCTAAACCGAGGAAACAGATCTAAATCTTGCAAAGAATTATGTACTACAGTTATCTCGTTAAGCTCATTCTTCACTAGTATCTGTAAGCTCTAGTAAAACTTCTTGTCACCGTTTACACTACTACTGCATTCATCCTCTAATTTGAAGCTTTTAGCCATGAGTGTCTTTTGGTAGCTTCCGCTGTAAAAGAAGGTTTGATATCTGTAGATAACTTTGTTTGATTTTTCAATAAAACCTATAAAATTTTGTCTGTTTGGTACCTCAAATGATACTCATACTCATTTGTTTTAATAAATATCTAGGAGGTTTCCTTCGTTTTGCTTAATTTACATCCAGGCTTTGTTGCTAGCGAGAGTACTTCAGTTATGTTTTACTGCTACTGCCTGCGTCATTTCTGCAGAAATTTTCGGGTATTTGAAGTAGCAACGCAA
Organism: Limonium bicolor; assembly: GCA_023374045.1. Classification (NCBI taxonomy): domain Eukaryota; kingdom Viridiplantae; phylum Streptophyta; class Magnoliopsida; order Caryophyllales; family Plumbaginaceae; genus Limonium; species Limonium bicolor. The sequence goes on along the minus strand of JAIOTZ010001670.1, from coordinate 1,343 downwards.
AGTTTTAATCCTGACAGTTACAAAATCACTTTGTTACTACTCTTGAGTTGTTACAAAGCTTGCTTTGAAATCCCCTTTCTGGCATGATTAAGCTTTTTGGAATTTAACCTTTTTGAGCCCAAGCTATGAATTACTATAAGGCTAAGGATTTAAGAGGGATGCACACTATATTTACTTCTAAGTTTATATTGCTTAAATATTAGGTGATTCAAGCAGTTTATTGCCTCTGAATTGTGATCATTATTGATTCTCTTCTGTACGGTTGAGTAAACTAAACACCAACACAACTGCAGTACACATATCCTCTGTTATTACTCAGCAATAATTTAGTTTTCCATCTTTTGTTTAATCTCAGCTCAATTTAGCTGCCGTCTTACTTCTCTGTCTTTAAACACTAATGCTGCTATATTAATTGACAATTCATTCCCTGTAATTGTTTATATTATTATGATGGTTGGATCACTTTAGCAGCTTGCAATTCCTTGAGTCATGATCCAATTTTGACTGCTATGTTATCTACTCTAACTTGTAGCAGCTCAGAACTGGCAATCTAAGCCTCTTTCTCTATCCTTGCTATCACATTCTGGAAATTATTATTATGCATTCTTAAGTTGATATGTATATGGTCCACATAAAATTCTCTTACCTTTGATTACTATGACTATATTGTTAACTATCAGGAAAACCTCGCTCATTTGCCTCAGCAATTTAGAGTTCCCATCAGGATTATTTTTGTTTTCTTGCTCTAATGCATATGGTTCAAAAGTTTTTGCCGCACAATACATTTGTTTCCCCTCATTTTGTCGCTGTTTATACTGCAGCTGCCTGCTACTATGAAGTATTATGCTATCGTATTTACAAGACTGACCCACAGCTGTTTGGTACACCCTCTTAGTATTATAGAACCTGATTTGGCTTTATCCCGATAATTCAGAACATTGCTTCTAAGTCGTCTAAACCTACTACGCAATATGCCATTTTTAGAGCCATCAGCCCCGTTTACCACGTATCAGTCTTTGCTTTAAGCATCATTATTTATTCCCAATGCTTTTTTAAATTTATCACTCTGAAAACTTTTTCTACTCCCTCCTGAAATTCGTTACAGTCTGCTTTGCAATTTATATGGCTAAATAATTTAGATGAAATACTTAATTATGTACTGATGATTAACCCAAGATATCATGAATAGCAAGCCTCTTTTACTCTTGATTTATTCTGCTTCACAATGTTTATTTTCAAGCAGGTCGTGATCGTGATATTGTAGTTACTTTGCTCCAAACATATGTTGTTATGAACAAGCTACTGTTTGGCAATACACCCTGATGAAACTTCATTTACTTCAG
>JAIOTZ010001669.1:0-30251 GCA_023374045.1 Limonium bicolor | reverse complement strand
GGCTGGCGGCGTTCTTCTGCCGTGTGCTCTTCTGTTGTCGGACAATGCTTCGAAAGTTCCTCCGACCAGTACTCTACAACGCCCACTTTGCTAACAAGTCCGTTATTTTCCACTGGTATTTCATCATTTATGATCTGCATTCGAGTTGTTTCAATAGTAGCATGCACTTCCAGGTAGTTTGGTATCTTTCCCATGTCTGTGTCGATTGATGTTACGGTGCCAACGGTTCGAAGTATACTGTGGACTGAGTTTTCTGTCCAAGTCTGGATTGGGATGCCTCTGATGGCCACTTGTGCTTGCCTTTTCTCTAGTTGATCGGTGCTGCTCCATTTGCGTAATATCCATGTTTCGTCTCCCAGGAGTTTCAGGCGGATAAAAGATTCAGCGTCCTGGGGACTGGGAAAGAAGACAATGAATTTGAGTGGGGATAGCATGGTGATGTCTTCGACCTTGTTTGTGTTTTCGACTCTTTTCTGTATATCTGTCAGGGACTGTGCTTGCTTGGTGATTATCACTACCGCCCTATCAAGGCGCTCCATCATGGTGGCGGATTGATTGAGGGATATGTATCCCGCGCTTTGCTCCTGTAACGAGTCTGACTGCTGGATATTGATGGCTGGGCTTGAACTGACGCGATCCTTCTCTTGGCGTCGCCAGTGTGAAGTTTGGGGCGGTGGGAATCTAGTATCACTACGATGATACATATTGATGCCTGGAATTGAACTTAAATGATCCTTCTCTGGGCGTCGCCAATATGGTGTCTGAGGCGGTGGGTGTCTGGTGTCACTGCGGTGATGCATATGTTGATGGTATCTTGGGGTAGCTTTCCTGCTGATAGCTACTTGTGTCTGTAGTTTATGACCGTCCACCTCCATCTCATTAATTGCAACTATCGCCTGGTCAGCTGCTGTCTTTAGCCTATATTCGATAAACCCGTATCGCGACTTTGTACGTATCCTCGGGGCTTTAGGGAGTCGCATACCAATTATTTGTCCATACTTGTCAAAGAGTTGCCAGATGGTACCTGGCCTTGTTGATGGGTTGATATTATCGATGAAAACTGTTGCACCCGGGGTTGATTTCTGTGAGATGTTGATGTAGTCTACTGCCATGATTTTCGTGTGGAAGGTTGTTGTAGTGTTGTTATTGCTGGTGGTGGTGGCTTCTTTGTGACTGTGGTTGTTGCAGTGGTTGTGGCGGTGACTGTAGGCTTAGGCATGGTTAGTGGTGGTAGAGGGGGGTTGGGGGTGGGCGTCGGGCAGGTGGTAGTATGAGAGAGGAGAGAGCGCCATACCTACAGTTAGCTAGTAGTAGAAGATCATCTTAGTCTTATAACTATAAAAATCCATGCTAGTTCCATCTCCAAACCAAAAGTTTTGCAGTGAATAGAAAGATATCCTTTCAGAAAGAAGATCAAAACCAACACCAGAACCGGCACTGGATTCAATTCAAGGCCTTAGCAACTTCCCTGAATGTCCTAAAGAAGCTTTCATGGTGATTTCGTCTTAAGCTTGTTCTCAGCTTTCTTTCAATATCACAATAAACCGTGACTACGCTATTGATAGGCTGCACATTTGACTCCTTAGTAAGGATCTCTTTGACCTGTGAAGTAATAAAGAATTGGATAGTCAAGAGTAATGAACTGAATATCACAGACTGGTAGACAAATGCATCATGATCTACTACACTAGTCGACCGAGTGAGTTCTCTCGATCGGAATCTTTGTTCTTCCGAATCAAAGTGATTTGAAGAGGTGGATCTGTATAATCGTAGAAAACTCTTTGTAACTGTTTGTTAATTGCCTTTCTCTCTTACCCCGATCAGCTAGAACCCTAAATTCGACCGCACAAGCAATTGCAAGAGCCATCACCCGTCAGTACATTCTTCAGACTCTTAGCCAATCCTACATGCGGATGTGCTTCCGTAAGAGATAGAGCATGAGTGCAGGTGAGCAGCTTGAAACTTGTTCTCGAAATAGTCTTCCAGCTTGAAGTCCAGGTGAGCAGCAAAATAAATATAGATGAAACTGGACATTGGGCCCAAACTAGATAAAATTAAGTTATTTTTATTCTAGGCTTCTAACAATAAAATGATTTTTTTTTCAAATATGTATTAGTGACACTAAACAGATTTTGGACGCTAAGGGCATCCACAATAACAAGAGTGGATTCCACACTCAAAATAATAATATTTTATTCTTCTCCTCACAATCTCTCTCTTCTTTTGCTAAGACACCCACTTTTTGGGGTTCTTAGTTAAGAAACTCTCACACAACTTCTCTCCTCCATGTCATATTTTATCTTTTTGTTTTATTAATTTAGAGTGGATTTCACACCATTGTGGATGCCCTTAACATCCAGTAGTTGTTTGGATGTCAATATTGGATGCTAATAATAAAAATAGCGTCCGCAAAGTTATTGGACACTGAAATCGGACGCTAATTTGCATCCGCGGCTAGTGTCCAACAGTAAACAGATGCTAAATGGCGTCTGAAAGACCATTAGATGCTAATATCGAATGCTAATCGAAAATTAGCATCCAACTTATAATCGGACGCTAAATTCAGATGCTAAATTCAGTTTTGTTGTAGTGTATTGTCGTCACTGACTCGATAGTATTTTAGGGTTTGTGGTTTGGAGTTTCGGGTCGTTAGACCCTAAACCCTGCACTACAAACCCTAAAAATGTCTTCGATGTTTTTAGCATTCCTAGGGTGGTTTTTAGGGTGTGTGGTGTAGGGTAATATATTTGAAGTCGTTCTATACTTTGTATTGTCATCACTGACTCGACAGATTTTCACACTACAATTATAAATATCGTTTCCAACGTTTACATAAAGGTGTCCACAAATTTAGATAAACATTTCCACGTGTTCATTTAAACGTTACACGTTTCTACAATTCCATGATTATCTATAACGTTTCCACGCCACGATTACATATAAACGTTTCCACTACATGATTATATATAAACATTTTTATAATTGTATGATGTTTTTCCATGACACAATTATATATAATGTTTCCACCGTTTCACATAAAGGAGTTCACGAGTTCAGATAACGATTCCACCTTTTTATTTAAACGTTTCCACCTTTTTATTTAAACATTTCCACATTGTTATATATATGTTTCCACGTTTTTATTTAAACGTTTACCGTTTCCACGATTCCATGATTATATATAACGTTTCCATGGCATGATTACTTATAAACATTTCAATAATTATATATGAATGTTTTCATGCCACAATACGTTTCCACGATTTATATATAAACGTTTACACGCCATAATTACATATATACGTTTACACAATTATATATTTCATGCCACAATTAAATATAACGTTTCTACGACACATTTCCAATCCACAATCAAGTATAACGTTTCCACCGCTATGCATAAACGATCCACGAGTTTATATAAAACGTTTCCACGTTTTTATGTAAACGTTTCCACGTTTTTATGTAAACGTTTCCAAGTTTTATGTAAACGTTTCCACGGTTTTACATAAATGTTTTCCACGTTTTATATAAACGTTTTCACGTTTCTACTATTCCATTATATATAGAAACGTTTCCACGCCATGTTTTATAAAAATATTATACATCACTTTTTTAAATTGAGAAATTATAAACATTAGCTTAGTATTTTTATATTAAATATTTTTTTAATTTTATAACTGATTAAAGTAGTTGAATTGTTATGCTCCATTTTTCAATATATACATAAAAACAAATATATAAGATTAGAAAACTATTATACGATAGCAATATCTATTCAAAAAAATTCTTAACAAATATGAATATTTAATTAAATGTTTTTACATTAATTCAACTTTTTTAAAAATTTATTCAACCAAATTAATAATTATATATATTGTAACAGCCTAGTAATCAACCCACTTGTGTGATATTGTCCGCTTTGGGCCGCAGCCCGCACGGTTTTGCTTCCGGGGGTACCATCCCCAAAAGGCCTCACACAAGGCAAGAGTATCCCCACACCTATAAGGTGTGGTTCGTGCGCTCTCCCAATCGATGTGGGAGGTGACCCCTACACTGGGTATCACACTCTACCCCCCTTGGGAGCCCAGCGTCCCCGCTGGTCACACCGACCTGGGCCGGGCTCTGATACATCTGTAACAGCCCAGTAATCAACCCACTTGTGTGATATTGTCCGCTTTGGGCCGCAGCCCGCACGGTTTTGCTTCCCGGGGTACCATCCCCAAAAGGCCTCACACAAGGCAGAGATCCCCACACCTATAAGTGTGGTTCGTGCGCTCTCTCAATCGATGTGGGAGGTGACCCCTACACTGGGGATACTGCTAATATTGTCATACCGTCCAATCTCTTACACATCAATACACACAGCGGAACAATACTTACATAATGAGGGTGATACAATGCCGTTAGTCACCCACGTGACTAACAAGGCTATGCTACTGCATACAGCATCGGTCTGATGGACCGGAATCCCGAGTGTTACATATCTACCATACACACTCCGTCAACCAAAAAATGCTACATCTTCCATTCGATACAATAATTCAAATACAATACAATACAATCACATACCGAGTTACTAAGATCCTTATACAAGTATACTACCTCTTCCAAGTCATACGTACTCACTAAGAGACTACTTACTACCGTTCTCACAAGCTACTTGCTTCTAAATACAAGGGAATGTAACACCCCTCTCAATAATCACGATATAATCTCTCACGTAGCAATAAATAAAACGTCTCGCAGCGGAAAAACAAATAACCATTACAAAACTCACTCGGGTGTCACCGGCCGTTACTCGCCCATGCGAGCAACGCAGCCAAACTACATCCAACTTCCAATACAATAAACTGCTAACCGCAGTGATAACGAGAAACTCCTATACATCATACTAAGTCCATAACCATAAACATCGACAAGTGAGCACTACCCAATCCTGAAAAATACATAACCTTACCATAAGACCATACACCATCTTCATTGCTATACAACATCTCCAATTACCCTGTTCCTGCTCTTCAGCTCCGACAATGATCAACAACCTGTAATGGTGTAGTATCAGCGATAGACGCTGAGTATGCCGGGCCTGGACCCTAATGGTCACTTGTCATTTTAACCATCTTATTATTAGATTGGTTTCATGCTTTCCTTTTACAGTTATAATCAAAACTGAAGCATAAATGTATAATATACATAATCAAGATCCAAATATCCATAAACATTAGTCATCCATCCAACCAAACATTCATAGAATATTTCAAATAACATTGTATATCGAACGTATCGAGCAATAACAATTTAATGTACCATGTACATTCGCCGTAGCGTACAATTTCATATTAATTTACCTTAGCCTTGTAGGCTCCATCCAACCATCATCACACAATAAAATAACCCAAGTATAACCAATGAACAACAAAGCGAAACAACGAGAATAATAAACAAGTATTAAGTCTCGTCCATAGTATTGTTCGCCACTGTATAAGTCTCAATTGTTTTAGTTGTTCAGTTATACCTAGTGACAATGTCTCGTTAAAACGACATGTCTCTAGTTACCCATATATTATGGCGGGTCACCCACGGCAGTAGCCACTCCAACGGGTAGAGTCTCCGACCAACGAGCCATTCTAGCTCACGGGAATTTTCTTGATACTTACGGACCCGTACGCGGACATCCTGGTATCGTTTTGTGATCACAGCGCGCACCAAGAGCCACATCCTCTTGGCTTTACTTCCATTCCATTAATTAATTAATTATACCATCGCATCGCATTACCAAATTTTCTAACACAGCAGACTAAGGTCATTAGTCCAATCCGGAGTCTGTAAACTCGGGATCCAGTGCTAGATACAAGAGCGGCGTATAGAAAGGCCAATGCTCCGTATAAAAGTCTCAGATAATATGTATATGTTATTATCATAGTGCTACAACGTTTTACTTACGTTCCTTATATTTCATATAAGATAGCACCATAGCCGCTAGTTCGTTTTATATATATAGGTTCATATATACGAACCAATACTGTTAACTCAACAACAGTAAATAATAAGCAGCTATAAATATACAATTCATGCATATTAATTAACACATTCAGACAAACAATCTTATCACAGATCACACAACAACATACAAGTTATATCAACCCAAATCCGAGCCCAAGGAGCAACCTTAGGACAACTCGGATCAAACCCCTTTACATACCGTTCACCCTGACTGTATTACGGTGGAGTATGAATCAGCAAGATCCTACGCTCCGTGTAGTCCGTTAGCTCGTCAAGCGTCCTTGTCAGAAGTATACTCTAAACGGTAATAAAACTATAAGTCAGTCTCCATGACTAACTACATCCGGTATTTCCGAATTATAAGTAACCCCGACAGTTCACCCCTGTTTTCTACAGTTGTTTGTTACAGGTTTTTCTAAAACAGTCGGCTTTGTTACTTAAAACGCGTACGTCAAAACTATTTCAACTGTTAAGTTTAATTCCTTATATTTCTTTAATCTTATCCACATCTAGTTTAGGTACGTAACCTATAGTTGCATGTATGCATGCATTCTTATATTATATATTTTTTTTCATCATCCATTATAATTCTTTGTATTTCATTACCCATTATCTTAGCAAAATTCATAGCCTATAGTTTGTAACTATATTTTTTCCAAATAACCACCACCATTAAATCATAAGGTTTTCAACCAAAATATATTTATCCACCTTATATACATTATTCTTGTGTATGTATATATTTTTACCACGTAGGTAATTCTCATGAGTTTCATAAACTCTTGTATTTTATGTTACATTTTATCATCTTTTATTGGATGATCATTCCATTAGTTGTATTATATTATACAACTTATATTAAGATTATTATCCTAATATCATGTAACATCTTATGTTGTATAATTACAACTCCTAAGGTTTATTCCATAAACACCTTAGTTTATAAATCTCATTTATCTATAGTTTGTCACATTATTTATGTGAGTACCCTTCCTTATATTAATTCCATCTAAACCATATCATTGTCATAACATTATAACATTATAGACCTTAGTCTAAAATTCATCTTTCAACTCTTATTAACTCAGTATAGCCCTTAACTTAATTTAAATTCCGTTTTGACCACATAACATTAATGTTATACCATATACTAATATTACTATGTGATATTTTATTCCCTTTAACTATAACCTATAGTTTTATACAAAACTATTTATATTGCCTCTTAGGCACCATAAGAAAATCTTATTCTTTTCCATAAACCATAGTTTCCTTTATTTACAAATCACCCCTTTCTTTTACCATGTTATATATACCATTTAATATAACATTCTAACTTATAAAGAGTATAACCTATGGTTATTTTTGTAAATTCCGAACAGCCCTTGTGCTATTCTATAATTGCCATTTGGCCCTATTTATAACATATAGTTCTTCCATATCATTAAAACCATATTTTATACACATATCTTAATAAATTCTCTTAATAATTCTAAAAATCTCCAAATTTCACCAAGGGTTATAAATTCCTTATTAACCCATATACTTTCAATATTGACCATTCCACCATCTATTTTTCTCCAAAGTGTCATAATGACATTATAACTATATATTATACATATATAGTTCATTTTAATTCCAAAATCCACCAAATAAATTCCTAAAAATTCCTAATAGCCCATGGGTGTTTTAAATACCATGGTACACCCTTTATTTTCGTAATAATAACATATTACCACATATGTATAAAAATATTACCTTAAGATACTTATCTTATTATAAACACCTTAAATAAGTTATTTAACTTATCTAATTTGGTCAAAACCTATCATACGGTCAAGGTTGACCACCTTAATATTTCTTGACCATTAATTCCTATAATAATTACGGTTTGTACCCAAACTTTCTAGAAATCACCATTTAACCCCAAAACTTTATAAAAATCTTATAAACTTTATTTTAACTCCTTTTTACCTCTAATTTTCGGCCTTATTATTCTAAAGCCCCCAAATTTAATTTAATTACACCTAATACCCCATTTATTTTCGGCAATGCATTTATACTACTTAAACTTAATTAAAAGCTTGTAAATGCATAAATAAAATGGCCTAAAATACATGGCCTTATTACAAACATTGGCTTGCAAAATAAATTACACATAAATGTCCCAAAACACTTATAAATCTCGGCCTCACCATATAATTTTCATTTATTTACCAAACTTCCACATAATGTCTTAAATTTGACATTTATGCTTGTTTAATTAGTTATAAAATTTATTAAGCCATTCCTTAAACATTTTAAGGTCAAACAAGACCTTATTTCACCTCTTCACTCACGGCAATTAATTAGGAATAGCTTAAACTTGTATTAAATGTAAAAGTTAAGGTTTTAAGTGTAATTTATACCTTGATTTAACCTAGATAGAAACCTTGTTTGGTTCGGCCACCTAAGTAGAAATTCTCCACAGCTTGTTTACATGTTTTCAAACAGAAACAAGGCATAGTTAGTCTCCAAGCAAGATCTAACCATAAGGAATAATTTATGTAAGATTTAAGGCAAAAATCACCTTAAATGCAAGGAGAGTTCAAGATGGTTTCGGCCTGAATCAAACACACCACAGGTGTTAGATCTACCATATTGACATAGGAAATAGCTAGATCTCGACAAGCTACCTTGTTATTAGGTTTTACCTTGGAAAAGATGCCTAAAAGAGGGTATTTCCTTTGGATCTCGGCCACCTTGCTCCAAATGGCTAACCAACAGATTCCACATGAAAAGGAGAAGAAGATGAGGCTATGACCAAAGTTTCACAGCCGAACTTGAAGGGAATCAAAAGTTATGAGCTTAAAGCACATTTTACCTTAAATGGTCAAGACTTGAACTTCCCTCCTTAGATCTGGTTATGTACGAAAAGCAACACTTCCTTAACCTCCAAATCACTCTACATAGATGTATAGAAAAGTTGGAGTGTAGATCAATCGAAAAAAGGAGAGAAAGATGAAGAAAATGGGCATTTTTATGCCTTAAGAGCTTACCTAGAGCTTGAGATCTCATCAATGGTGCTTGGGAACCTTACCTACGGTGGGGGAGCCAAAGAGAGCTCAAGGAGTGATCCATCTCGGCTGAAGAGAGAAGAAATGAGGGGGAGAAAGACTAATATTGCCTTAAAGCACCTTTTTGCATTTTTTTATGATTCCTTGCTTGATGACTCATCAAGTCTGATTGTAATTGATAATTGATGAGTAATTTCGGTGGAGACAAGAGGGGGCAGCCGTATGATTGAGGGAGTGGGTGGAATGATTGATTCAATTTGAATGAATAATGGACTAATATGTTACTTTAATCCATTATTGTAAGGTGAGTCACTCTCTTGTCTTGTTCCTACATGGAGCACCGTAATGCAAGGGAAATGAGGAGCAATTGAGGCTCCAAAACCGGCTGGCATCACATGGGTGAGGTAAGTGGAACCCACCTTTTTGTTTTATAAGGTAAAGTTTGTTTTTTGTTATTTTATGCAAAAGTAAAGTAGCTTATTTAATTGTCACATGTCTCTTGTCTCTTGGTCTGTTAAGAGACTTAATTATCTGATTTTATGTAGTCCATTTCGTGGTCAATGGTCAACATTGACCAACTTAGTCAATGTTGACCCAAACGGGCCCCACATTAGGGTTTTATTAATATTTTAATATTAAATTTGTAAAATTCGTAAATTTCTGGAATTAAATTCATAATATCATATAATATGATATTTTATTATATTTAAAGGTAATTATAACCTTTTAGCCCATTTAAAACCAATTTAGAAGGCGATTACACAAAAACGTGCTTTAAGGAGTTTTAGTGCACATTTTGTGTCGCCAGGTGTTCTGAGCTCTGTTTCTTTGACAACGGTTTGTTGTGTTCCTTACATGATATTTGATCATGGTATCCAATTGTATATCATTTAGAGGTCATTTGATTTTTAAGGTTTTCCTAGAGCACCTTTTTGCCCTTTTTGACCTTGAAGCATGTAAATGCTTTTTCTTTGTGTTGGAGTGTTGTCCAACGGTTATAATATGTTTAGTAATGTGTTAATATGCTTAGGACAAATTTTTTAGGTCCTAAGTAGTTCATTTGGGTATTTGTTTACCCTTAACATCAAAGGGTGCAACATCTGTTTTGTGTTGACCACTGTTGTTCTCAGTTGATTTTCTAAGGCATGTTTAGGCCTTAATTAATGTGATTAGATATTTAATCCATGTTTAAAAGTTAGTTGGGGTATTTCAGTGTGCCTCCGGTCTCTTACCTTGACCACATCCGCTTCGGTACCTGCACACTAAAAACGTTCCCCCTAGGGGGTCAGCTTCGCTGCGCATGATAGCCGCATACCCGCGTACTAGTGAGGGTACGCCGACCACTTGGTCGAATACATGCAGTTCATTTTCATACAAACATACATGCATACATGCTCTTACACACAATAAAATAATACTTACGCAAGCCTACATACATACACTTCATTTCATACAAGGAATACAATACAACCATCCAATACATATTACCTTCTTCCGATTTACACATACACATTACATACACGATATGCAATACTTGTTAGCTTCATTGGTCCACCAGGGTTAATCGGGTGGAGATTACTCTTTTACTCGTTACTCCATACATACGCATACATACATACTCATACTCATACATACTTACTTACCTTACTCTTACTCATGTTAAGCCGGTATGGCCTCTGGGCAGGGACTACACCGTCCCACCACCAGGCTTTACTTGACTCACCGATCCGGGATGCTACCCACTTAAGGGATTGGGCCGCGGACCAGTTTAAGAGTCAGGAATCGGATCCAACCTCTTGTGTCTCCTCATCCTCACGCGTGGCCGAAGCTATATCGGACTCTACTCATTCCAATTTACTCACTTTCAAGTTGAGTTAGGTAGTTAGGAATTAGTAGAAGTCAACATCCAAGCCACAATAATACAATACACATATACACATACATACGAGGTACAATACATTACACAAGTACAATACGAGGTACATACACACTTCATTCTCATTTATTCATTTCATGAATTATACAAACTGTTATTCAGACAAATGTATCAAGAACAATATAAACAAGCACAAGTAAGTGCAAGATAATCCGATTCATGCATTTATCTTATTTAGGTGATCAAATAAGCACACAAATCGGGGTAACCAGATTAGGATACAGGGCATGAAGAAATCATACCTTTCACCGTTGACTTTGGACTCACCGACTCCCTTCGGTGTTCAACTATTTGAATCCTATCACATGCATACAGTTGGATGGTTAATTATCCATACTTTAACCTTACTAATCACTTACTAACATTTCCTGTATTATACTTACTATTCATTGTTGTTCAAATACTTATACTTGTGTTACCTACTTACAATTATTTTCTAAGCTTGTTTATGGCCTTAATGACCTTTTAAACATCATTAATTATGTCTTAATCATCTTATAGTATCATTACCCATCATTACCCATCCTTACCTAAGCTTAAAAATACATTCTGGGTGATTTTTGTGTGGTCCGGGTTGGTGTCCGGGTTTACAAACCCGGACCAACTCACTGGAAAACTCTCGGGTGAAAATAAGGCTTGGTCCGGGTTTACACCCTGGTTTACAAACCCGGACCATATGTTCTGAAATGCTACGGGTAAGTTTTTCGCATCGTCCGGGTTTGTGTGCACTTTGCAAACCCGGACTACCTGTTTTGGTAACTTACGGGTGTATTTTTGGGGTGGTCCGGGTTGTGTCTTGGTTTGTAAACCCGGACCATCCCCTTGTAAAACTTCTGTCGTTTTTTCATGCTAGTCCGGGTTTGTGTGCTGGTTTGCAACCCGAACTAGTTACAGTATTGTAATTTATGTAAGTTTTTGAACTTGTTAAAATCCACAATTCCAAACTTCTTCAAATCTCTCACCCAATATTCCTACATATAATCTAGAATATTTTAGCATTGATTAAGAACTGTAAACTAGCCTAATCCACCTCTATCCAAATCTGTTACAAAAACACACAATCACGGTTAAATTCTCTCCTCTGTTACAGTTTCCTTCCTCCACAAATGCTACAGATTTTTCCTTAAACCTTTACCATTCACTACTCCCTCTACCAATGTTTTTCCTAGCATTCTAAATCCATTACTTTGCCACTCTAGTTCTCCTCCCATTACTAAACCTTTCTCAATCTGTTTTCACACTGCTAAAACTGCTCACATAAGCTCCTTAATTACACCTAGTCACCACCTAGGTTACCCTTTCTCCTTCCACATCTAAGTCCTCCATTTCTATACAAATTGGCCAGAGGTTCCCCTATTTTTAACATTGCCAACACACATTCTTAGCTCACACATTCATTCAAATGCCCATATCAAGTCACACATCATTCTACTCAATATACCACAATATTTTTCCTGCACATACACATACTTTACCCAATGTTTACCCAATCTTTTAACCATCTTTAAAGCCTCAAAAATGTTACATTATTTCTTCATCATACTACCATATACTTATTACTCATTCCCATATACATACTCAATTCCAATACTCAAAACTGTTACACTATACCATACAAAACTAGCTCAAGGCAATGTATTTTACTTGTGATTTTTGTCCTCTTTCTCCCCTTCTCTTCCTTTCTTCTTTCTTTCCTTCCTTTCCTTCTTGTTCTTGGTTCCAAATGGAGTCCACACTCCAATGCTACATCCCATACGAACACACAATTCTAACTTATCATTCATTCACAACTAACCCTAGAATTTAGTTATTTTTAGGGTTTAGAAAGAACATTACCTTAACCAATGAGTGGGGTCCTTGGTTAGCAAGAGAGTGAAGTTTCTAGCCCATGGAATAAGCCAAAGTCGGCTGGAACACAAAGAGCAAGCAAGGGTTCAACACAAAATTCGTTTTGCCAACAAGGGCTAGAAAAGGTTGAGTTTTCATGATTATTTTTACCTTAAAACATCAAGAAGAAGGAGGAACTTCCATTGGTGGTCTCAAAACCTTCAAATGGAGAATACCCATGGAGATGAAAATGGGTGTTTTCGATTTTTGAAAGGAGGAAGATGATCTCCTTTGCAAGGGGAATCTAATGGTGTAATTTTTGTTGCATTTGGAGAAGGATGAGCCTTCAACAAGAAGAGAGAAGAGGAGGGCTGTATGGTGGTATGCAAATCGCCATTATCGGCTGCTTGAGGAGGAAGAAGAGATAGAGAGGAAGGAGGGAGTGCAGTACGTGAGGGAGTGTGGGGATAGAAGAGAGAGAGTGTAAAAGTAAAGCTTTTACTTTTTGCTTTTGTCCCCTTATTTAATTAGCTAATATGTGAGTGTGTGTGTGGGCTTTTAACTTATTAAAAACCGGCCCCCTCACTGTTATACTAGCTGGAGCGTTTTTCGTCTTTTACAGAAATCGCTCGTTATTTACCCGGTTTGGTACTATTCACTAACCGGGCCCGTTTCCGGAATTTTCTCGTTTAATTATTTTTATTAGTTATTAAGCTTTCATAAATGCTTAATAATTATTATTAATGATTCATAATTTTTACGGGTCCGTTTGACCACTTAAAGTCACGTTTTTCGGGTTTTCTCGAAAACGTGCACCAAAGCTTTATTAGCGTTTTAATGCATTATTTGGATCCGTTTTCTTCGGGAGTTGTTCCCATATATTATTTAGGCCTTGTTAAGCCTTTAGAATCCATATATTACACTAACTGAGGTTTCATACCTCCTATGGTTATTTAACGCTTATTTAGCGTTTTCGCTTTTTAAGCATTTCTTCATTCTTTTGGATTTATTTTCCTTACCAATATTAATTAGGCGTCATTAGGCCCTTAAATACGTATTAGATTAATTTTAATCCCTACATTTAAGTTCGGGGTATTTCAATCTACCCCCTTAAGAACTTTGTCCTCAAAGTTGTTCGAGGTTATGGGATTACTATACTTACTCATTTACACTTGCCTAATACCAAAGCCATGCACTCCTCATCCTTACAATTCCCAAATTCGTTCTCCAAGTTTCTCCTTTCCATACCATACCAATGTACAATAGTTACTCCAATCCATTATTACTATCAACATCGGTTCCTCATTACAAGTTTTATACATACACACAGTGCAACGCTATCCCCAAAGCAATGCATACACATTACAATCCCGCAGGCACTACGGTCATCTAGACACAGGACTCCTCTATGTCCTGTTGCCCTTGGAATAATACAACATGCTACCTACTGTCATTCTCCGGTATAAGCTTCTAACAATTACTACTCCAGTCTAAGGAAAATTCTTTTACAACTACTAATTAGAAATCTTTCTAAAGCATACAACTCCAAATTCCAATTTGTATTCATTACTTCTATCCTATGCGTGATCTTGTGACCACTTGAAGGGAGCTTCAAGAATCATTCGACCCTAGTGTGATCAGCACCAGTGTTGAACTATCCTTCCACTACAATTTGTGTTCGGTTTCCCTTGATCTGATCAGGATCAGTTCGACTTCTCACATCAGATTCAACCAAACAAATAATTTAATTGTTTTCATTTTCTATCTTTACTCTTTCTAGTCGTAATTACGAATTCATACATCTCCAAAGGATGGAATCCGTCCATCAATCGTCCTCACTCTACTTCCCAAATGCTTTACTCCGTGGTCAATACCTAAATGCTCACTTCATCGACTGTTTACTACTTCCATTCATTACTCGCCATCATCTCCATATTCTATCCAAGAAATACTATACCTATGAGATTTAGTGTCTTATTGCTTCAATATTTTACTTACGATTCCACTACTCATAACTTCATTCATCTACTATCCTCATTCATTTCGTACTCTTCTTCAAAGGCTACAATACTTGTGGAGCTCCGTCCACTGCTCATTACTTTTTTTTCTAATACTCTTACATTGGTGTTTACAAGATGGGTGTATTCCTCCAATGGTATTTGCATGTGTAACGCCTAGTTACCAGAATACAATATGAATGAGTACTTATGTTTATTTAACATAGTATCAATCATCAATTTGATTCCATTTGTGCTATGCACATTATGTTTTATGTGTTTATTCACAAAACTTACATTAAGCGGTTTTCGCTCTACCCCCTTAAAAGGGATTACGCCCACGTAATCTACCCTATGTTATTATTATTAAACTTTGGTTTAATCAGTCTGGGCAAACTGAAGCGTTTAGCTGCTCAGTACCGTGTACTATACAAATGCTCTGGTCAAAGGGATCTTAACCATACCAATGGTTTAGTCTTTGCACCAAGGATTTCCATATGAGTTTATTTTAACTCATCATTATTCGGTTCTAGCCTATTAGGCTCAAGGATTAATAGCCATTCTACTTCGAAATACCCCAAACCTTAATAGGTGGTTTAAATAGTAAATAATAAATTAATAAGACTAAAAAGGGTCTTAGAAATATTAATAAACAATTTAATAAATAGTAAATATAATTAATTGCCTAAAATGAAAATTGTCGTATAGATGAGTTTTGAATGGCTAAATGACCATCAATACTCTTTTATTAATATGTGTACTATTTAGTATCACATTTGGAAGTTTAAATTAATAAGAAATAAATATTTCACTTTTATGTGTTTTGTTATAGTGAATAGTGACTAAAATAAGCTAGTTTGTAACATATATTAACATATGTAATTTAATTGAGCAATAAAGACTAGTAACCCCTTGTAATTAAAAGGGAGTCGGTTTGCTTGTGGTGTGTCGACACCCTTGCTTACTGATTGAACAATAAGTGAGCAAGTAAATGAGTAGTTTAATAAGGCACTATTTGCTTTTTACTTCCTTACGTAGATAACTAATATCTACTAAAAAGCAACTATAATCATTCACTTCCTTCATTCTCTCATTCCCTTACAATCTCACGTAGCCTCCTCTTCGCTGCTCTCCTTCACGACCGAACAGCACACCACAAACATGCAACTTCAAAATCTTGTAACTTCTTACTCACTTGTCCAAATCTAAAACCGAGACCACCGATCTCTTAGTTTCTTCAAGCTCTCCGACGTAGTCCCTTCAAATCTTCAAGAGCTCCACTTTGGTGCCAAGAGGAATCTCCATGGAAGGAGCTTGAGTCCATCTTTTCACGTATTATTCTTCTCCTTTGCTTCAAGGTATGGAAACTCAAAGAAAATGGTGTTTCCTCTACGTTTTATGTTAACCAAAGGTAGCTTAAAATCCCTTTGGAAATAAACCTACGTTGTCTGTACAAACTACCTAAAGAGCCAATGGTTATGACTTAGAAAAATGTTCTCAAAAGACTAGTAAAAACATACGAACTGCTGTTTGTATTTGCAGGTGAGAGGCAAATATATTGTGGGAAATTCAGTGTTTAAGATTTATGCAATTTAAATTGTGCACTACGTTGTTATGTGGTGTATATTTGGGTGAAATTTTGAGTATAAGGGTGTACTGGGAAGTTTATATATCTGATAGGTGAAGAGACTTGCGCAGCAGAGCATGAAAATACCAGTACGTCGTTTCTGTAAGTTTGGTCCGGGACCTAGGTCTTGGTTTATGTCCCGGACCATATATCAAAATCAGTCCGAGAATTATACGTGGTCGTAGGTCCGGGACTTAGTCCATATGTAAGGGCCCGGACCAACCCTAAAATATACCGTGAGATTTCATTTGGCTTTCGGTCCGGGTCTTGGCTCTTGTACAAGGACCCGGACCAACCTGTTTAAATTACCGAGGGATTTTTGGCTAGTATGGTCCGGGACTTAGGACCTGGGTGAAGTCCCGGACCACCCCATGTTAAATAACCGAGAGTTGAGTTCGTGTATGGTCCGGGTCTTAAGTTGGGGACCAAGTCCCGGACCGTATAAATATGGTTTTTAGGTGTCTAAATGATGTCTAAAGATGGGGATAAGTAAGAGGTGATGTTATGGAGTTATATAAGTTATGTTAGGAGAGTTATAATGACATTTTAAAAGGTGGGAAGTTAAAATAAATGTGGGAAGAAATAACTAGAAATGTGAAGTAGTTAATGTTAACGGTGAACTAGTGCGTTAATTGACCGACGTTACTAAATGTGTTTAGGATTCTCTCAAGGTGGGAACGAGTCGAGGCAAGGACCGAGGTATGGTTTTCTTGCAGTCTGTTGCCTACCGGTTTACACCGGCTTGGATGCTGTTTGCTTTTCTGTGTGTTACGACCTTATAAGACTAAGACATGAAAAGAGTTTACAGTTGTTATATACTAAGATGTTGTATTGTTGTGACTCCTTTCCTTGGTGTGTCTAACCAGACCTAAACACTTGTTCGTGTGTGACTTAGCAAGTTTATTTGTGTAATCACTAACAAGTGCTAACCGGGGAATTGAGGAGTCCGGTCATGTTCCGGCCACGCGTGTGATGGATGGGAGTCGATGTCTATCCGGTTCGACTCTCTTGGTGTATGTATAGGTTGTATTCCAATTTGGTTTCAACTTTCCCTTAGCTTATCCAAAGCTAGTTTACTGACTCACGTCGGGCCACAGGGGCATACGAATGTTGTTTTCGGTGTGCTTGGGATTACTATATCCGACACGCCTTGGGTTTAAGTTAACCGTTCGATATAACTGGACGGTAACGAGGTTGGTAACGAGCTTGGCATGAGATTGGCAATAGTCTCTAGGCTCACTGTGTAAACTAATTATGGTGGAAGGTTCCTTGTGTGAACCGAATTATGGTGTTATGTATTATTATTGTGCTACGCAATTTCCCTTGCTAAGCTATGTTATATATATGTTGGATGTTTAAAATGAATGCCATGTTATCATGACAATTGGTTGCGCGTATCCCGGTAGCCGATGGGCTGCGCGTTAGCCATACCAGCAAAAGGTTGCTGACCCCCTCTGGGGGCTCCATATTTTATTTACAGGATGAGGATCGAAGAAGCGGAGTGGCTCTAGATCCTAGGTTGTTGAAACACTTTTAGTATATGTGTAATAACCCGGGATGCGCCTGTGCTCCCGTAGTGTTGTTTATTGGTACTGTTGTTTACAGTGACAGGTGTTTAAGGTTACAGTTGGTATGTAAGATAAATACTCGGTATGGTTTGGTTATGTTTATGTGTGGATGTTAGGACCTATGCTCGGGAGTCTGATCATCAGACCGATACACTTGTATTTATTCTGCCTAGTTAACCACGTGGGTGGTTAACGGCGTTGTAGCACCATAGTGTTTAGTTGTTGTTTAGTTGTTTGTTTCCGCTGCGAATTTCGGTAGTTGGTAAGTGCGTTGTAGGGGTGTTACAAAAAGTGGTATCAGAGCGAAGTATCGCTCTGATGGCTAGAATACCGAGCTAGAAACATACCGAGTTAGAAACCCAACCCTAGCTACTAGGTGAACAGATTGGGAAGGTTAACCACTAACTAAGTGTGGGAGTAGCTTGTTGTTGGAAGATGTTACCACCGTTGGATTGGTAAGGTGAACAGATGCTAATGAAATGTTCCAGTGAATTCAGATGTCAGGTAGACCACGAGTAGAGGCCGCGGGCGCGGTACTGGAGATGAGGGTGACCAGGGCGAGACACTACGGCACAGACCATGGCTGAGGCAGTAGCAGCCGCCGTTGCCCAGATGGTACCCCAGTTGGTTACTGCGATGCAGCAGGGGCAACAGCCCGGTGTTCAGCCACCACCACCACCGCCACGAGAGACCAATTGGGTCAAGGCGTTGGCTGATTTGAGACCGTCGTCATTCAATGGGGAGACCGACCCTAGTAAGCTGGAGGCGTACATCTCCGGCTGGAGACCGCCTACGAGACCTTGGCAGTACCTGCAGAAGCTAAGGTCCGTCTTGCCGCTTACTACCTGAAGGGTTCGGCACAGAGTTGGTGGAAGCTTGTGAAGGAGGATAGGATGGCTGATCCTGCGTTTGGTTGGAGGGAGTACACGGCTCTACTGCGAGCTAAGTATTACCCTGTTCATGTACAAGAGGCCAAGCGCCTCGAGCTGGATAGTCTGAGGCAGGGGGATAAGATGTCGGTTGATGACTACTACACCGCATTCACTGACCTTATCCACTTGTTACCGGACCTTGGATATTCGAACCGGGTGCTGGTGAACCGGTTCTACAATGGTCTTAGCCACCGTCTCCGCTACGGGATGGGCCAGTTGAGTATACTACCTTGCAGGTAATAAAATACTGTGTTGTGAATCAGTTTGTACTTTAGGGAATGTTGATGTGAGTTGGTGAGTTTTGTTTGCGGGCATGGCTGACATCCTAAATTCAGGAGTGCTATCATGCCGCTGCTAAGGTTGAGATTACCGTCCGTCTGAGGGACGAGGAGAATGCGCACAAGCGCAAGGTCACGAACGAGGGTCAGGGTCAGCAAGGGTATGGGGGAGGAAAGAAAAAGAATACTACCCTCAGCCCCAGAAGAGTCAGTACCAGGGTGACAAGGGCCAAGCCCAGACCACCACAGCCGATGAGCCACTGAAGCTCACATATGCGTATGCAGCAAAGCCTCTACGCTCCTACCCGCCTAAGGGTAATTGGTTAGCAATGTGAAACAAGTTGAAATATATGTTGTTAAGATGTGAGGTGAGTAATGATTGTGTATTGTTATAGCAGATAGCGCGGGCTCTGGACCGGAGCGCCACTTTTACTGTAAGTGGTGCAATGGAGACCACCCCGGCAAGGACTGCAAAGGGAACGACGTGCAGTGTCGTTACTGCCAGAAGATGGGGCACCGTGAGTTTGAGTGCTGGCAGAACCCTAATGGTAGGAACTATAAGCCAAAGGGGCAGTGGAAGGGTAAGACTACCGCGACCACCGAAAGCCCGAAGGCGATCATGCAGCAGCCCTCTGACAAGAAGTACACTGAATCCCAGAAGGGGAAGGGTACAGGGACCGGCAAGGCCGCCCTGAATGTAGTGGACCGTCTGAGGCACCAGGACCCTCTTCTAGACCAGGTACCACCTAAACTGTTAAGTGAAAAGTGATTGCTTACCGCATTTCATGCATGAGTGTTGTGTTAGTGAGTCTAATGTACAATCACCTAAGTAGTGAATTAAAGAATAATGTGAAATGAAACCTTAGGAACCTTCTATATCTGTTATCCAATCCCGCCCACACCGAACCCTGAAGAGACAGCCATCAGCATCACCGAATTCCCACTAGAGCAATGTCAGGTCATCCAGCCAGGTATGATACTCTTAAATGGATACCTGACACCGGAAGCACAAATCCACATCATCAGACGATGCAACGAACTTGGAGCAGCACCAGGAGGTTTCTACACACCCGAGTACCCGAGTGGTTCGAAGATGAAGCTGAAGATGATGTGCATGGGTAAGGACTGGAATCCTTACACCAAGTCATATCAAGAAGTGCGAGCTGAAGATGAAGCAACTGTACCAGGTATACCTGAGGAGTTCCTTACGTGTTTTAATCACGCCGTGGGAATTGCTCAGCAAGTTGAATCGGAACCGATTCCGAATGTTAAGGCAGATCTTTGTGTTGTGAACTTCTACCAGAAAGGTGGACGGTTGGGATTACACCAAGATAAGGACGAGTCACCCGAGTCTCTAAGTAAGGGAGTACCCGTGGTGTCTTGGTCCATTGGTGATACCGCAGTGTTTATATATGGCGAGCAGAAGCGTGGTGACCTCGCAAGGAAGTTAGTGTTGAAATCAGGTGATGTGTTAATTATGGGTGGACAATCAAGGATGTTATACCACGGTATCAAGAAGATCAAACTGAATACCGCACCATCAGTAGTGGTAAATACCACACATCTGAAACCCGGACGTTTGAATTTGACCTTCAGGCAGTTTTAGCCTTGTGTAATCATGTAATGTATTAAGCCAGTTGTATGCTAAGGAAGCTATGTTTAGCCATGTCTGCAATGTAAACCAACTTATGGTGTAAGGAGTGTGTTATGAATAAGAGACGTTGTTTTGAAGTATGTCCAACGTGTTGCTACTGTATACTTATGAGTTTGCAAATGAATTAGGCTGTGCACACGGAACGGGAGGTATGCTGAGTGTCTGCAATAAGGCAGAAGCCAGCAAGAGCGGCACAATCCTCACCGGTACCTTTCCAGTGAATGGCGTGGATGCATCGGTCTTGTTCGACTCTGGAGCCTCACATACATTTGTTTCGCTATCATTTGCGAAGAGGCTGGGGTTAGACGGTGAAGAGATGCCAGACTTTGTAGTCACTCTCCCGTCGAAAGAGCGGATCAGGTGTACCCGCTACTACCGAGATGTTATTATGCGTATCAGGGAGGAAGAGTTTCCGATCGACTTGATAGAGTTCGACGGACTTGGTTTTGATGTGATTATCGGGATGAACTGGTTGGAGCGGTACAAGGGTAGAATCCTATGTGCCGAGCATCGTCTGCTTCTTCGGAGTCCATCTGGGTTACTATATCATACCGCCAGAGGCCCAGGGAGCCTTCGACACAGATCATCACCGCCATGGCCATGTATCGTGAGATACGACGAGGGAATGATGTATACCTCTGCTATGTCCAGGACATAGAGAGAGACCCTGAGTTTAGCCCAGATGTGCCGGTAGTCTCGGAGTTTCCTGATGTATTTCCTAAGGAACTGCCGGCATGCCGCCAACACGGGAGGTTGAGTTTGAGATTGATTTGATTCCAGGCACCGGGCCTATTGCGAAGGCACCTTATCGTATGGCTCCAGCAGAGATGACTGAGCTCAAGGAGCAGCTGAGAGACCTACTCGACAAGGGCTTTATACGCCCTATGTTTCACCATGGGGAGCGCCGGTCCTCTTCGTGAAGAAGAAGGACGGTACCTCCGCCTTGATTGATTGATATTCTTACTTACATTGACTATCGAGCTGAAGGCATTACGTTACCGTTATCCTTACCACGCATCGACGACTTATTTGATCAGTTGAGAGGAGCATCAGTGTTCTCAAAGATAGATTTACGATCCGGATATCATCAGATTGCAGTCAAGGACAGTGATATTGAGAAAACAGCGTTCAGAACCAGATATGGACACTATGATTTACGGTTATGCCATTTGGTTTATCCAATGCACCAGCTAAGTTCATGGACCTGATGAACCGTTTGTTCCAAGATCAGTTGGACAAATCAGTGGTAGTCTTCATCGATGACATACTTGTGTATTCGAAATCAAGAGGTGAGCATGAAAGTCACCTGGAATGTGTTACAGATACTGAGGAAGAATCAGTTGTATGCAAAATTTTCTAAGTGTGAATTTTGGTTGAACCAAGTTTCTTTTCTTGGTCATGTGATTTCTGAAGCCGGGATCGCTGTGGATCCGGCAAAGATAGATGCAGTGCGCACCTGGCCTAGGCCGAAGACAGTTACCGACATCAGGAGCTTCCTCGGTCTGGCAGGTTATTATAGGAGATTTGTGGGGACTTCTCCAGTATCTCGAAGCCGATGACTTCCTTGATGAAAAAGGATGCACCATTCGAGTGGACAGCCGACTGTGAGATTTCCTTTCAGAAGCTCAAGGATGCTCTGACATCTGCACCAGTCCTGACTATACCAGACGGTCCAGATGGTTTCGAGGTTTATTGCGACGCATCAGGCAGGGGTATGGGTTGTGTGTTGATGCAACACGGGAAGGTCGTAGCTTACGCCTCCCGACAGCTGAAGAAGCATGAAGAGAACTACCCTACCCACGATCTAGAATTGGGTGCCATAGTCTTCGCATAAAGATATGGCGACATCATTTGTATGGGGTAAGTGTGACAATTTATTCTGACCACAAGAGTTTGAAATACTTGTTCACTCAGAAAGAGTTGAACATGAGGCAAAGAAGGTGGGTTGAATTCTTAAATGATTATGATATCGATTTACAGTATAAGGAGGGTAAGGCGAATGTGGTAGCTGACGCACTGAGTCGCCGAGCACACTCTCTCCATTCGCTAGTCTCTCATACTAGCTTGGTTGAAGAGGTGCGGAGTGCTCAGATGACGGATCAGTATATGGTGGAGATTAGACAGAAGCTTATTGATGGCACATTCGAGGGTCAGAAGTACGACTTCAGACTCCACGATGATGACCTGATCAGGCTTAATGGCCGACTGTGTATACCGAGGAGTAGCGCTGACCTGAAGGAGCGCATACTCAGTGAATCCCATAGTTCTACGACTTCGATTCACCCTGGAGCTTCAAAGATGTATAAGGGTATGAAACGTTATTTTTGTGGGCTGGAATGAAAAAGGATGTAAATGATTATGTGTTGAGGTGTCTCACTTGTCAGAAGGTCAAGTTTGAGCACCGAAGGCCTGGTGGTATGGTGCAGCCAATGCCAGTGCCTGAGTGGAAGTTTCATGACATTTCTATGGACTTTGTAGTAGGGCTTCCGCCTACAAGGGGAGGTCTGAATATGATTTGGGTTATTGTAGACCGACTGACCAAGGTGGCTCGATTCATACCGATGAAAGACACCTGGAAAGTGGCTAAGCTTGCAGAGCTCTTTGACAGAGAGATTGTTAGACATCATGGTGTACCAAGACGATTGTTTCTGACAGAGATACCAGATTCTTGTCGAGGTATTGGAGGTCCACACGAGAAGCACTGGGTACAGAACTGAAATTGAGTACGGCGTTTCACCCACAGACAGATGGTCAGAGTGAGCGCACCATCCAGACACTTGAGGATATGTTACGTGCATGTGCACTTGACTTTCAGACCAGCTGGATTGATAAGTTACATCTGATCGAGTTTAGTTACAACAACAGTTTACCATGCTTCGATCAAGATGTCTCCCTTCCAGGCATTGTACGGTAGACCATGCCGCACGCCTTTATGCTGGGATGAGTCGAGTGAGACGGTCATTATAGGACCAGAGTATCTGGAACAGGTTCAGGCAGAAGTTCGCCAGATCCGGGCTAACATGAAGGCAGCTCAGGATAGACAGAAGTCGTACGCTGATGTACGCAGACGTGACCTGGAGTTCGCTGTAGGCGATCAGGTGTTTCTTAGAGTATCCCCTATGAAGGGAGTGTTTCGTTTTGGCCAGAAAGGCAAGTTGAGCCCAAAATATGTGGGGCCTTATGTTGTGACGGAGCGGATAGGACCAGTAGCTTACAGACTTGGTTTACCTGCTGAGCTGGGCAAGGTACATGATGTATTTCATGTGTCCCAGTTGAAGAAATATATGTCTCATCCGTCTCATGTACTTCAGCCTGAGAGGCTAACCTTAGAGCCGACCATGCGATCAGTGGAGACTCCCGTACGGATTCTGGATACTAAGACTCGAGACACTCGCCATAAGTCTGTACGACTGGTGAAGGTCCTCTGGTCTAACCAGGACGTCGAGGAGGCCACTTGGGAGCTGGAAGATAAGATGAAGGAGAAGTACCCGTTGTTATTTACTTCATAGAGTTTTGTATGTGTAGGGTACGGGGCGTACCCCTTTTAAGGGGGGTAGAGCCGTTTCGGTTATGAATGTATTCGACATGTATTATATACATTGTCTATGTTATGTTACAGACCTTAGAGTCTGAATGGTATTATGTGGTTTGGACCTTAAGTCCGGGGTTATGTAAGCATGATGGTAATGTTGGTAATGTTGTTTCTGGAGGTATTGTTTTATAATCTTTCCCCGTGTTCTTATGTTTAGAAATGAGGGAAGTATGAACTTTGGGGACAAAGTTCTTTTAAGGGGTAGATTGAAATACCCCAAACCTTAATAGTGGTTTAAATAGTAAATAATAAATTAATAAGACTAAAAAGGGTCTTAGAAATATTAATAAACAATTTAATAAATAGTAAATATAATTAATTGCCTAAAATGAAAATTGTCGTATAGATGAGTTTTGAATGGCTAAATGACCATCAATACTCTTTTATTAATATGTGTACTATTTAGTATCACATTTGGAAGTTTAAATTAATAAGAAATAAATATTTCACTTTTATGTGTTTTGTTATAGTGAATAGTGACTAAAATAAGCTAGTTTGTAACATATATTAACATATGTAATTTAATTGAGCAATAAAGACTAGTAACCCCTTGTAATTAAAGGGAGTCGGTTTGCTTGTGGTGTGTCGACACCCTTGCTTACTGATTGAACAATAAGTGAGCAAGTAAATGAGTAGTTTAATAAGGCACTATTTGCTTTTTACTTCCTTACGTAGATAACTAATATCTACTAAAAAGCAACTATAATCATTCACTTCCTTCATTCTCTCATTCCCTTACAATCTCACGTAGCCTCCTCTTCGCTGCTCTCCTTCACGACCGAACAGCACCCCACAAACATGCAACTTCAAAATCTTGTAACTTCTTACTCACTTGTCCAAATCTAAAACCGAGACCACCGATCTCTTAGTTTCTTCAAGCTCTCCGACGTAGTCCCTTCAAATCTTCAAGAGCTCCACTTTGGTGCCAAGAGAATCTCCATGGAAGGAGCTTGAGTCCATCTTTCACGTATTATTCTTCTCCTTTGCTTCAAGGTATGGAAACTCAAAGAAAATGGTGTTTCCTCTACGTTTTATGTTAACCAAAGGTAGCTTAAAATCCTTTTGGAAATAAACCTGCGTTGTCTGTACAAACTACCTAAAGAGCCAATGGTTATGACTTAGAAAAAATGTTCTCGAAAGACTAGTAAAAGACATACGAACTGCTGTTTGTATTTGCAGGTGAGAGGCAAATATATTGTGGGAAATTCAGTGTTTAAGATTTATGCAATTTAAATTGTGCACTACGTTGTTATGTGGTGTATATTTGGGTGAAATTTTGAGTATAAGGGTGTACTGGGAAGTTTATATATCTGATAGGTGAAGAGAACTTGCGCAGCAGAGCATGAAAAATACCAGTACGTCGTTTCTGTAAGTTTGGTCCGGGACCTAGGTCTTGGTTTATGTCCCGGACCATATATCAAAATCAGTCTGAGAATTATACGTGGTCGTAGGTCCGGGACTTAGTCCATATGTAAGGGCCCGGACCAGCCCCTAAATAATACCGTGAGATTTCATTTGGCTTCCGGTCCGGGTCTTGGCTCTTGTACAAGGACCCGGACCAACCTGTTTAAATTACCGAGGGATTTTGGCTAGTATGGTCCGGGACTTAGGACCTGGGTGAAGTCCCGGACCACCCCATGTAAATAACCGAGAGTTGAGTTCGTGTATGGTCCGGGTCTTAAGTTGGGGACCAAGTCCCGGACCGTTATAAATATGGTTTTTAGGTGTCTAAATGATGTCTAAAGATGGGATAAGTAAGAGGTGATGTTATGGAGTTATATAAGTTATGTTAGGAGAGTTATAATGACATTTTAAAGGTGGGAAGTTAAAATAAAATGTGGGAAAGAAATAACTAGAAATGTGAAGTAGTTAATGTTAACGGTGAACTAGTGCGTTAATTGACCGACGTTACTAAATGTGTTTAGGATTCTCTCAAGGTGGGAACGAGTCGAGGCAAGGACCGAGGTATGGTTTTCTTGCAGTCTGTTGCCTACCGGTTTACACCGGCTTGGATGCTGTTTGCTTTTCTGTGTGTTACGACCTTATAAGACTAAGACATGAAAAGAGTTTACAGTTGTTATATACTAAGATGTTGTATTGTTGTGACTCCTTTCCTTGGTGTGTCTAACCAGACCTAAACACTTGTTCGTGTGTGACTTAGCAAGTTATTTTGTGTAATCACTAACAAGTGCTAACCGGGGAATTGAGGAGTCCGGTCATGTTCCGGCCACGCGTGTGATGGATGGGAGTCGATGTCTATCCGGTTCGACTCTCTTGGTGTATGTATAGGTTGTACTCCAATTTGGTTTCAACTTTCCCTTAGCTTATCCAAAGCTAGTTTACTGACTCACGTCGGGCCACAGGGGCATACGAATGTTGTTTTCGGTGTGCTTGGGATTACTATATCCGACACGCCTTGGGTTTAAGTTAACCGTTCGATATAACTGGACGGTAACGAGGTTGGTAACGAGCTTGGCATGAGATTGGCAATAGTCTCTAGGCTCACTGTGTAAACTAATTATGGTGGAAGGTTCCTTGTGTGAACCGAATTATGGTGTTATGTATTATTATTGTGCTACGCAATTCCCTTGCTAAGCTATGTTATATATATGTTGGATGTTTAAAATGAATGCCATGTTATCATGACAATTGGTTGCGCGTATCCCGGTAGCCGATGGGCTGCGCGTTAGCCATACCAGCAAAAGGTTGCTGACCCCCTCTGGGGGCTCCATATTTTATTTACAGGATGAGGATCGAAGAAGCGGAGTGGCTCTAGATCCTAGGTTGTTGAAACACTTTTAGTATATGTGTAATAAACCCGGGATGCGCCTGTGCTCCCGTAGTGTTGTTTATTTGGTACTGTTGTTTACAGTGACAGGTGTTTAAGGTTACAGTTGGTATGTAAGATAAATACTCGGTATGGTTTGGTTATGTTTATGTGTGGATGTTAGGACCTATGCTCGGGAGTCTGATCATCAGACCGATACACTTGTATTTATTCTGCCTAGTTAACCACGTGGGTGGTTAACGGCGTTGTAGCACCATAGTGTTTAGTTGTGTTTAGTTGTTTGTTTCCGCTGCGAATTTCGGTAGTTGGTAAGTGCGTTGTAGGGTTGTTACAATTGGTTCACTAATTCGGCATCATGAAGTGTTTAACTTCAATACGGTTAATTAACTCATAACCACGTTCACTTCTAGCCTCTAAGGCTTCAAGGCGTTTATGATTAGCCAGTTACTCACATCTGCCAGGTATACTTAACCTTTGAATTACGGCCCACTAGTCTCTGCTGCGTGACCTGATAACTAGAGCTTAATTCGCCCTTTTGGTATTCTCAATGTGTTATTCACTCCCTTTTTCCCTTTTTGTCTTGGGAATAAAGGTTTTCCAATCGTCGCTGGTATCTCTTACCGCATGCAAATTCGATGGGTTATAGATTTTCTCTCCAGTTCTCTGGAAATCTATCTCGTATAGAACTGTGTACCTTCGTGATTATTCACTTACTTTTCCCGACTTATTATCGGTTGAGGTCAAGCTACTACTTAGTATGTTGTACTTCCTCGTTGCATAGTTGCTTCTGAATTATGTTCGTTCATCTTTTATTAAGCATCGGTCCTGGGGCCTGTGGGTTATGGCCCACGTTCTTCGTGCATCTTTGGCCAACGGCCGCACGGTTATTTCTTAGATTCTCGCTCAACAGGCTTCGTTGACATTTCTCAAATTCCTAGCTCTCCCACAAGATCATTACTGCACAAGTGCAATACCAAAACACTCAGTCCTACAGAGTGCAGAGGCGTGAACCCTTGGCGGTAATTTTCTCATGTGATAGGAATGAACATGTCTCATTTACCCTCTTTTCTCATCAACTTCATATCGTTGTCTAGCTATACTCTTACAATGGTCGCTCGCTGCGTACCATGTTCTTACTCGTTAAACAACGCTAGTTTACATGGCATCCGCTACTACTTTAGCTTCCGCTCATGTGCTCCCGCCATTTATACTATGGCTTGCCATTCACTTGGCTCAATAGAATATACTACTCCAAACTCTCTACGCTTATTGCGCTTTGTTTACTCTGCAATTCATATTGCACACATACAGTGTTTACTACTCAACCGATTACTCTCTTGGTTTCATTCCTCCACTATCAAAGCCTTTCTACATACTATTCCTGTTCAAACTACTCCTTGGCAATAAACACATGCTCAAGTTTTTCTACACCGCTCTAGCAGTTTCACATTACATTCTTAGGTGGTAGCCTTCCTCTGGAGGATTCACGCGATTGCCGCTCCCTAGGCTCCACAATAACGAGGGGTATCCCCACTCTAAGGTAATGGTTTATTCTCCACGGTTTCTCTTATGCCTTTATGCATATGTTTGCAACATTTAGATCTACGCATTGTAGTTGATTTACCAGCTTACAAGCCATATTGCCTCACCGTGCTCTACGCGGGCTGTTTATACAGGTTTCTTCTTCTCCGTATGCCATTAAATGGTTTGGAGGTATTTCTGGGCTCTTTTGATATGGTTGTCTCATCAAACTTCCGTACATGGAAGGCCCTTTAAGTATCTTGATATTAATTGGTGCCCTCAGGCAATTTAGGGTATCCCGTGTTACGTGGGATCCCTTTGGGTTCTACCGAGTGTTCACTTTAGCACTTATGTTATCAACACGATGTTTCATTCAACTACTGTTGACTCTGGCACCCTTCACTGATTGCTCCCGGGTGTTATCGAGTTGTGCCATTACATCTGGCTTGAACTCATGGGTATGTTCAATTTCTTACCCGCCTTGCGGTTATATACTTTGAACTATCCCGATTAGGGTTGTAACGTCACCCGTTATTGGGTAGATCATTGGTACTTTTTCTTTACCTTCTTGGTGAGGTCGTTATTTCCTCAGTGAGGTATCCTGTGGGAATTCTATCCCGTTTATCGAACATGAATATGTTCATTTTAGGCATTCGCCGTATTGCTTACACTGGTATTCGTTCCAGTTGTTATGTATTTCCTGAGACATATCCCATGTCTATACTTAATACTTGGTGCTTCTCGCACTTTCGACTCCTTAATCATCCTCTTGGACTGGGTTCTTGACTCCTTTCGCTTTGTAAGCTTCTCTGAGTTCTTCGATCATCCGAGGTATCCAACAGTTGTGGTTTGAACTTATCTTATGGTCCGTAGTATGAAGTCGACTACTTCCCGTGCTCCGTACTCTACTTGTATACATACATAGAGTATCTTATTGATAAGTTACCACTTACCCGACTAACTCATACCTGGTCTGTCAGGCCCGCAAGCTCCTTCGAAGTGCGGTCGTTCCATGTCTCATTTGTGTACACTTGTAGTGTCGGTCACACGCCTAGGTGAAGTATTATGTTGCCAACTCCTCTTATATCGTCCTATGATAACTTACCGTGGTTCTCTGGTTTGGTTTTAAAATTTGGGGTTTTTGGAAAATTTTGCGTTTGAAAGAAAATTTGAGTTTTGAAAACAAAATCTTCACGACATTTCAATGCCGGTTGCTTCCTACTAGACCTAGCTTCTCACCGACTGGTATGCTCTTTATACAATGATCAGGCCGTTAGGCCTTTCCAAATTTCATTTCATAATTCTTAGGGTTGTCTTGCCATATTGGCTTCTCTCGCCGTCTTGGTGCTTGCTAAGTGCTAGTCTCTTGTCAAAGCTCCTCTTAATAGTCCCGTTTTTACTACACTTGTCGTGACAAGTGCGCGGTACAGGCGGTTTTTGGGATTACTCGTACCGATTTCGGTATTGTT